>JACYVW010000173.1:0-84866 GCA_023065735.1 Coffea humblotiana
GCACTCTTGACAGAGGAACTCGCCCATGGAAGAGGGCTCTCTAGACCATGGAATCTCTAGCTGTCAGAAATAAGAAAGCTGTAGTACCTTTGAATAAGATGTTGGGGCAACCACTACTGCAGCTTCTCCAAACTCTAGCCTTCCGGCCTTATAGAATTCTGCTACTAGCATATGAGGCGGGTCTGTGACTCCAAGGAGATAGGCTAAAGGAACCTCCAGAAGCCATCAATCAAACTAAATATCAACAAAGCCCCTCCCAAAACACCACCTCATATGGCCTTCTATAGCATCACGCATGCTAATCAATCTTCTCCAAATAGCTGAAGGATGATTGATCTCAGTAATCAATGGGTGAGAACCCCGTGCATACTGCGCATGAATAAAAGATTCTCACATAGAGTCATTTTAAGTGAAATCTCCACCACTAATTTGTAAGAAAAGCTGCAGTGACATCCTCAAAAGAACAACACGCAATGCCACCTTCCGTAACAGGGAAACAAAGCTTTTCCTATGCAGCCCAATGAATACGAGAATTCGAGCAAGACCGGTCCCATAAAAACCTATTACAAAGCCTATTCAAACAGAGAAAAATAGCTTTTGGGGGGAGAAAGAACTTGTAGCAGAAATGTTTGGCATGGAAGTCAATACACGACCAAAAGGACAAGTTTTCCCCCAGTCGACAAGAATCTAGAACTCTAATGAGTAAGCTTCGTACGTATGGATGAGAAAATACCATCGAATAGTACACAAACATTCCGACCACGTGATATAGGCACCACAAGATAAGTGAATGGGAGCTACTGTTGTCAAAAATCTAAGTGTAGAGGCAATTAATTGAACTTGCTCTGGTATGGCTCGATTAGAAATAACAAAAAAGCTTTTGCACACATCGAATTTTTGACCAGAATATGCTTGACAACGATCAATGAAAGAACGAAATAGTACCCAGGGCATCTCTTGAACAGCAGAAAAATATCAATATATCATATGCAAAAGCTAAATATGGACACACACACCAGAACTAGCATAAAACCGCTGCTCGTCCTGCAAGCATAAATGCTAAAAACCTTCCCTAGAGATTCGGCAACAATTAAGGAATAGAGGCGGCGGGAGAAAAGATCACCTTGGTGAACACCCTAGAGGACTTGAAGAATCCTCCTGGCTTGCCGTTGATCAACACTGAAGACCAACAATTACAAAACATCCTGAAGAATAGGTCCACCGATCCCTCCTGGAAGCCAAATTGACATAGCATGAAGAGGAGAAAATGCCACTCCACACGATTGTATGCTTTCTCCATATCCAGCTCAAGGATAACATTCGGCTGAGACAAACGCTTATCCAAGTCCAAAACCATTTCTTGGGCAATTAGGATGTTATCACATATGCTTCTCCTCAGGACGAAGCCAGATTGCCATGGAGAGATTAATTTCGGAGAGTAAACGATTCAACTTATTAGGTAGATTTTTGATAGAATTTTGGACATCACGTTGTACAAGCTAATATGTTGAAACTCACGCCAACAAGAAGCCCCCACCACCTTAGGGATAAGCACATCGAAGTGCTAGTGAAGCGCTGAGGCTGTTGTCCTCCCTTAAAGTCACAATTTGTTAAAACATCCTTTTACCACAGCCTCTACATCTAAAAGAAGAAATCTCCGAAAACATCTCTATCAAAACAAAGATTCTCTGAACTGAGCAGTGAAGTCTTACAAAATCAACAAATATTTTATCTTGGAAATTTTTTCACAATTCATGCAGGTTAGTTGAACAACTCAACATATCTCTTTATATTTAATTGATTTTTTTTGATATTATTACTATTATTCTTAGTTGTATAATATTTTTACAATTTAATTCTTATACCTTTAATTTTATCTATAGATTTATTTTTATCTGATAGAGAGAAAATATATTTTAACTCCTCATAATTGAGAGTTTCATATATTTAATTGATTGTAGTATGCCTAGTATTTGCATGATTTTAACTTTTGTGATAATTTATTCTTTTTAAATAGGGATGGAGAAATATTATGCAGAGAAAATCGTTGGAGATGAAGGACAAATTATGGAATGAAATCAATCCTGTGATTCAGGGCAAAACTCAAAAAAAAATCAAGGTAAATTTAGATTATCTTCCATTTAGATCTTGGATTACATATCAAAATTGCAAAATTATGATTCAAAAGATAGAGATAAAATTTAGAAGAGCATACTTGTAACAAGAACCTTGTCAACCTCGTTAATATAATTTTCCTCAAAGAAAAATTGGAAAATTGTCAAGAAGATTTTGTCCTTCTTATTTTGCAGCATTCAAAAATTGGTTGGACTATAGTATTAGTAAAGATGTTGTAGTTTGCTTATATTGCTATCTTTTTCGACTGATTTTGACAAACAAGGGGATAGCGATTCATTTGTTACTGAAAGCTTCACTAATTGGAATAAAAAGAAAGATTTCGTAAACATGTAGGAAATGAAAATAGTGCCCATAATCAAGATTGGCATAAGTGCTACTTAGGATTTAATGACATAAAATCAACACATAAAAGTTGCTCCGTTTAGACAATCTGATCAAGTTCAGAGTATCTACAGAATAAGGATTGGCAATAACAGTAGATTGTATTCGATTTCCCTGATGCTAGGTTTAGTCTTTTGTGGACATAATGAGTCTGAAAGTTCTATTAATCAAAGTAATTTTCTAAACTTTTAAAATTTCTTACTGATCATAATGAAGAGATAAAGGTTGTGGTTTTGGAAAATACTTCAGAAAACAATCTTAACTTGTCCTGACATTCAAAAAGACATTGTGAATGCTACCATGTTTGAGACTACTATTACAATATAAATGAACTTAGAGATAAATTTTTTTTATGATGATTGATGAGTCTGTAATGTATCTAATAAAGAACAAATGGCTGTTGCTTTGCATTATGCCAATTCAACAAGCCTCAATTGTTGAACAATTTTTAGGGATTGTTGATGTCAGTGATACTTCTTCCTTATCACTTTAGGTAGCCATGGCGTCACTACTTTCAAAGTCTGGGTTAAGTGTGTGTAGAATATGGGGACAATGTTATGATAGATCAAGCAACATGCGAGCTGAATTGAAAGGTTTGAAAAGCTTAATTTTGAAAGAAAATCGCTTTGCTTTTTATGTTCATTGCTTTGCTCTTCAGCTCCAACCTACAATTGTTGCTATTGCAAAAATTCATATTCAACTACCATCTCTATTTAATTTGATTGCTATTTTAGTGAACATTGTTAGTGATTCATGTAAATGTTATGACATGTTTAGAGAAAAAAGAATGGCTGAGGCTGGAGAAGCATTTGGGAATGGAGAAATTGTTACTGGATGTGGTTTAAATCAAGAAATTGGTCTTAAAAGGCCAGGTGATACTTGTTGGGGTTGTAACTATGGCACTTTGATGAATTTGATTCTTAAATTCACTGCTATACTTGATGTCTTGGAATTTATTGTAGAAGATAGTATTACTGCAGAACGAAAAGTAAAGGTAATTGTCTTTTAAATATAATATAAAAGTTTTACTTTGCACTTGATGAGAAATATTCTATGAATGAAAATAAACTATCACTAATATTGCAAAGGAAGGACCAAGACATCATAAATGCAATGATTCGAGTTAGAATTTGTAAAGATCGACTGTATCTAATGAGGGATCGTAGGTGGGAATGATTTATTGGAGCAAGTCAAACGATTTTGTAATAACCATGATATTGAAATTTTGAATATGGGTGACATTCAAGTTCTCACAGAGAGGTTACGGCGTAAAGCTCTAAGTGTCCCAAATTTATGTCACTACAAAGTTGATTTGTTCTATAGTGTTGTAGATATGCAACTTTTGGAGCGTAATGATTAATTTCTAGAGGTAACTACTAAATTGCTTCTTTACATGGAATGCTGATAATTATTTCCTTGCTTTTTTACATGGAATGCCCATTAATCCTGATAATTATTTCTTGTCTTTTAACAAGGAAAAGGTGATGTGTTTTGCTCAATTTTATACTTTGGAGTTTCCTCAAGTGGATTTAATGGCATTAGACATTCAGCTTGACATTTATGTAATTATTAATATGTGTTCAAGCAAGGATTTTGTAAATTTGAAAAAGATTGGAGGTGTAACTAAGAAATTAGTTGAGACTAAATGAAACATTATTTATCCATTGGTTTATTTACTTATAAAATTGGCGTTGGTTTTACCTGTTACTACTGCTACAGTAGAAAGGGCATTTTTAGTAATGAAGATTGTGAAGATTTGGCTACGCAAACGAATGGAAGATTGTTGAACGAATAACTACTTGATGGCATACATTGAGAGAGGTATTTTGAATAGTATCAACGATAAAGCAATAAATTCAGCATTTTCAAAACTTGAATACTCATCGAGGCTAATTATGAATCTTATGTATTTATGTCAAAATAGTTTCATTATTCATATTGTAATTCAATAAATATTTCACTTAATGGTAGATTTTTTTTAAAAGTAACTAATAATTCTCTAAACAAAAAATTACTTCGCAAACTTTGCCCCGGGCCCAATCAGCCACTGGTTCCATCACTGAGAAATTTTCAGTTAAAGTTGGTGTAAAAACAAAGCAATTTTGAAAAATCATAAAAAAGATGCAAACCTACAGGAGAAGCGAAAATATAGACTAAAATAAGGCCTTATCCTCGTTTTCCCACCCCCTATTTTCTCTTTACAACTATGTAAGTTACAGAGGACGTTGTAGGTTGTTCACACAAGTTTTTTTACCACTTTTTCAAAAAGATTATGGTTGGTTCTGTCCAAAGTGATCTTGAAGACTTCAAGAGGTAACTATTGGAATCTCAAGGAGATAATTGCACAACTTGAAACATGATTATTTAGGGTTTTAATCTTCTATAAATAGGCCTCTCGTGAGCAGATTTTGATAACTTTGGGAATCTGGAGAAACTATACCAAAATGTAGTCCTTTACTAGAATTTTCTATTTTATTAGTTTAGTATAGATTAATGTAAGTTTATCCCATCTTTGTGTTTAGCTAAGCATAGATGAAGATAAAGAATGAAGATGACGGAGTTGGAAGCACATGTGATAAGGGTGACTTCTATCCTATCATTTTATTTCTTGTATTGATTCTAATGTTTAGTTATAATACAAATTTGGTTCTTATTTTTTTATCTTTCATGTGTTGCTAGTTTGTTATAACTTAGCGTATGGATGAAATATCTATCATTGTTATGTGAGGATTTATGGTTATTTGAGTTTTTGCCTTTGAAAGTCATTTAGCACTTTTGCTATTACAATGATGATTAATTAGCCATTATTTGTGATAACATAAAGGTGTTGTTCATCAATGCAAGTTGTGATTTGACACTAGTTCATGGAAGTATTAAATTTGGGGAGTTAAGTCATCAATGTAAGGTTACGCCTTTGTGGCTTTGACCATGTATTTTTGTAAAATTCAATGAATCTATAGTTAGTTTCATATCACATTAGTAGGTGTAGAGTAGTTATAGGTATGGTTGGTATATTTGTGAAAGCGGATATCTTATACATTTGAAATTATGTTGTAACTAGCCAAGGTAATAATACTCATTTGACCAATAATTTCTTGTAAGAGTAGTTAGGAATTCCATAACCATAAAAACTTGTTTATTGTCATTTTTACTACTTTTAGTTTAGTTAGCAATAATTGCATGTTTGTAGTTTAGTCTTTAATTATGGTAGTCTAAAAAATAGAGGAGTTCAAATTACAACAGTACTTGATAATCTTCCTTGTTAGATCAATATTCGAATATTTCCTATACTCATGTCGACCTGTGCACTTCTAGTAGTGGAATTTTGAATAACATTTAAGACTTAGGAGCAATTGAAGATCAAATTCACCACACATCAAAAGTCCTAAAGCAAAGAATCAGACAAGGCTTGAGATGATGGCAAACAAGAAATACTTAATTTTATTGGAAAGAGATGTGACAAAATTTATGTAATGACAATGAGATGTACACCAAGAGCTAAGGATAATTTCAGTTTAGAAAATGATGCCTTGTGTTGCATGATGTTTTAGTCCTAAATAACATAAAAGATAGTGAAGATGTGTAGATAATTATTGGTGTTATGTAGATAGACATGACTATGGTGCAGGTTTAAACTGAATTCAAATTGAACTGAACCAATGGTTTGTTGAACCAAAATTAGAGCTGACCTTGGAGAATCGAAATCATGACTAGAAGTTACAATTCCTGTTCATCAAAAATTAGAAAATGTAATCAGAACCTCCAATTTTAGAATTGAAACTATTTTAAGAATACATACATACATACATACATAATACACATACATACATATACACACACACATACACACAATACATACATACAATATACATACATATATGTAAGAATATAATAAAGCAATTTAATGAGAAAATTGAGACATTTTTCCTATTCCATTTCAATTCCAATAAGAAAATTATTTATCTTTTGTTTTATTTAAAATGTTCAAAAGAATATGTGGTATTTTCTCATTAAATTTGTATCATTTTCATTTTCTTTTTCCAATCATGTAACAATTAATAAAGTGTTATTTTTCTTCTAAATTCATGTTCTTTAATTTCTTCTTATTCTAAATTAATTGTCATATTTTTAATATTTAATTTTGTAACTATAAGAGTGTACGGGAAAGTTCCAAGAGACAACTATAAACTAGTGCATGGGAAAGTCCTAAGAGGCTCTCCTTAACCATTGATTATAAGAGATTAACTATAACTAGAAACAACTACAATAGTAACCGGAAGAAATCAGGAATTGAAACCTGTTAGGATCCAAACGTAGAACAAACAACTATTGAGCATTAAGTACACAATAATTTAAAGACAAACAAGTCACAAGTATGAAAGATAAATGACACACAATAGTTTAACGTTGTTCGACTTCACCATTTAGTCTATGTCCACGAAGAGAAACCATTCTTTATTATAAGAGAAAAATCTTATACAAGAATACAATTTGAATCCAAATCCAACCCTTATATACCATCTCTCATCTTTTAAAAACCCTCTCTTTACATCCCATGTATAAGGTTACATGTTGCCTTTGTGTGCCATTTGTCGCTTTGTAGTATGCCAACCCGTTTATTTATAAAGAGTATTATTTGGCCAAAACCCAAATAATAACAAAAAATCAATTCTAATTTCTAGATTTGTACAGAATAGAAATAACTTCTAATACTAAACAACATAGGAATTTTTTAACTACTATTTCAAGTAACTAAAATCAATTAGGAAAACTAGTTATTTCCACACAAAACAAGAAACTTGCCTAAAAGAAATTAAGACAATTTCCTAACAAATCTCCACATTGGCAAAAATTTCTTTTACAACCATTTGCTTTCAACGACCAAATAATATGATATCGAACTACACACCCGAATCAATATAGTTCTGACATCAAATTGATTCATCGCAATTGAACATATGTAGTTATCCCGAATCCAACCTCCAGTTGACTCGTGAGAAGATATCTCAATTCACCATTTTCTTTGCAGATTTCTTCTCACAACCACTTGCAACCTAGGATCCCCTTCCGTGAATTCTAACCCTAATCATTGAGACAACCAAGTGGCAAAATCACCATATTTCTTCCCATCTTTAAGACTATCTTGCCATGTGTGGTTTCCAAGATTTCACCTAAAACAAAAAAACTCGTAACTGTTAGAGTCTTTTGACATATGAAAATTAGATCTCTTTATTTTTTTGGGACATGTGCCACACCATCCAAAGAACATAACTGAAATCTAAAAGCCACCTGGATGAAGTATTAACAATTGGAGGTGTGAGAATGTCTCCATCGATTCATGTCCAAAATCAATATTAAATTTCACCTTTTTCTTGACTCTGGAATCACCTATCTAAATTCACCGTCAAATATCTTCATGCTTTTCGACTTTTTATCCTTCGCTGTCAATGCTTTTTGTCAAGCTATTGAAATAAGGACACCACTTATTAAATTGTTCAATTAGTAACAGCTACCAATCCATTTGATCTCAATAGTTAATCTGGATCCAACCTTAAACAACCAAACTCTTGATCCAACTATTCAATTTATTAGGATCCAAGTGCTTGTGAGCAATCCAGTCTCACAACCAACCTTTGATATCACTTGTTAGGATTCAAGCGTGGAACAAACAACTATTGGGACATCAAGTAGGCAACAATTTAATGACAAATAAGTTATGAGTATGAAAGATAAATGTCACATAATATTTAACATGGTTTGACTCCACCATTGAGCCTATGTCTACGGAGAGAAATCCGTTCTTTATTATGAGACGAAAACCCTATACAAAAATACAATTTGACTCAAGCTCAACCCTTGTACATCATCTCTCAAGAACTCTCTCTTACACCCCATGTATAAGGTTACATGTTGCCCTTGTGTGCCATTGTGTGTCTTTGTACTATGCCAACCTGCCATTTATTGAGAACATTATTTGACCAAAATTCAAATAATAACAGAAAACCAATTCTAATTCCTAGATTTGTACAGAATAGGAAATAACTTCTAATTCTAAACAAAATAGAAAATTTCTTGACTACTATTTCAAGTAATTAAAACCAATTAGAAAACTAATTACTTCCACATAAAACAAGGAACCTGCCTAAAAGAAAGTAAACCAATTTCCTAACAAAATCATAATTGAAACCAAAATCGGAGGTTCTAGAACCATAATAACAACCATCTTTATAAGGGCCGATTCTAATTTCATCTTTTAAAGAAACTAGAACCAAAAGTTTTTAAACTAGAAATGGTGGTTCTAAAATCCTGGCCACCCCTATATGTAGATTCATTGTCCTAACTGTATTAATGCTACAAAATTTTTACTGAAAACCTGTGAAAATTGAACCCTTAAGTCAAAGTAGAAAATAGGGGTAAATGAACGGGAATATACTGAGAAGCTACATCACCAAATTAGACCATGATGACCAAAAGTTAGTAGTTGGTAAAATAGCCACATCATCTTCGTCAGTTGTTGGTAAAATAGCCGCATCATCCTTGAAACAAAACCAAACAATGGAGATTAAATTAATTACCAGTATAGTGCGAATGGTGGTGAATGGACATCAAAGCGATTTTTAAATTCTTTACGAACTTGTGCTAAACTTACAAAACTGAAAGCCAATCAAGTAGAAAAAATACCGAAAAAAATATGGAGATCTGCAATTGGAAGATTAAACAAATTGTAAAATTTTATTGATTAGGGAATCATTATATTTTATATGATGTTGAGTTAAAATGACAATGATATCGTCAGATTATTTAAACATGTTGATCCATAAAATACTATGCAGTTGGTCATTTTGCTATTAATTAATGTTTTTTCTTTTTTTGCTTTTGTGACAACCCCACTTCCCCCTAGGGCTAATCCAAGGGTTTGGCAGACCACCTGTCCACATCTCGTCAGGACTCACTCTATCTCTAGTGCAAGAAAACAAATTACAACTTCAAAAGTAAATGAAACAATAATTTTCAAATTTAGAATGTACATCCATACACATGCCTATCTCAAATATTCATACATACTCAGATCCAACAAAAATTCAAGTTCTAGTTGAACTTCTAACCCTGGATAAGCACTAGCGCGAGTACAATTACAAAAGTAAAAGAAAAATAAACGACAGCAGCTTGTCCCAGTCTTGTGTCTATGCTCGCACTCCCTGTCAGGAAAACAAAACTAATAAGGTGAGTCAAAACTCAGTGAAGTACCAAACATCATGCAAAAACCAATTAGCGAGTTGACCATTATAATAAAACTTGAAATATCAAAATAGCAAGTATAAAAGTTCATAAAAGTGAGCAACAGCACTTCAAGTAGCAAATTAAGTAGATATTCAACATTTTCAAGTATAAGGATACAGTCGCTTTTGCGAGCGAACTCGGCCATAGCTTGCCAGGAAGTAGTTGACACTCTGTCAACTTTCAAAGTAGTGTAACCAATCCAATAGAGCATCACTTAACTCCAATCTCCATCCACCATCCAATTCCTCTACCAGGCCCGAACTTTAATATAAACAGTGGTGGTAATACTCGAGCATACCAATTAGTCGAGAAGATAACATTCTACTCGATAAAGCAGTAGACCCAAGGTTCGTTATCTAATCGACCAGACCCTTGCCGGTTTGACTAGATTAACTAGCTATAGGATTTTTGGAATTCCAAATAGTATTCAAGTCATATACATATATATATCAAACAAATAGTAACCAGTGCACAGTAATAAGTCATATTAGAGTAAGTGCGATAAAGTACACCCTTACCCGACCAAACAAGTCAAGTACTATCCAATCGCATTAGCAAAGCATTTTATTCAAGTATCAAGTTCAATCATGCACTTAGAAACACTCACCAATGATTTATTGCTTTCCAAAATCAAGTTTAGGTTCAACTCCCTGGTTAGAATCAAAATCTGCGATAAAATATCGTATAACAACTTACAATCAATTAGGGTTTCAAAATATAGGAGTTTCGCTTAAAGAAAACTATGTAAATAGAACTCATTTAAGTAGTACTCAGTTTACTTATTAAACCCTAGAAAATTCATGCTCGCTCTTTTGGTTCGCTAAAGAAGCGGTTAAAACTTTTAAGTTCACAACTTAGTATAAAAAACTAGAAAATCTTGTTTAAAGTGGTCGATACTTTTTCCTTATAAAATTTATAAGTTTTGGCAAAATTTACAATTATACATCCCGATTAAGGGGAACTCAAATACTCTAAGCAACCTAAGTTCAAATCAACTAAGAATCACCGCCCAAGTTCCATTTCCTCTCGCTTGAACTTCAAGAAAAAAAAATGGACAGCATTTCCTTTGTCTTTCCCCAATTTTTCAGCCATTTTCAAAGCTACATTTTCATCTCAAATCAGCCCAAATCAATACCACAAGTAATAAGATAAATTCGGTTCTCATACTAGCCATAAAACCATCCAATTAAAACTCGTTTCTAGCCCATATACATCACAATATCAAACTTGAAAAATTCCCCATTAAAGCTGAAATTTTCTATTTAGAGGCTAAAAAGTCACAATAAAGCTACCAGTCATCACACTGTAGATACCAAATTTTTAATCAATTTTTATTTTTATTTTTATTTCATTTTATTCTTATTTGATAATTATTATCTATTTTTATTTATTTATTAATCTCATGATCTTTTTTTTAGACTTTTTTTTAGCATTTTAGGTGTCAAAATTTAATTTAGCTTTATTTATTATCATTATTATTTTTATTTTTAATGATAATTATTATTCATTTTTGTTCATTAGTTTCCCAATTTTTATTTTAGGCATTTTTAGCATTAAAATTTCGAAAAAAAAGAAGAAGAGAGAAAATTTTCACAAAAAAAAAAAGTAAGCAGCTCACGCGCGCAAACAACATTTTTTTTATTAGAAGCCAGCCACGGAGGATAAAAATTGCAGCTCGGTTTCATGTTATTTTTTTTCACCATTCTTTCCATTCCATTTTCCTCACCATCGGATCACCTCAGCAACTACACCTGGCCTTGATCCAACAAACACCAAAAGATGTGGGATTGGAAGCCATCTAATGGCTTGAGATGAAGACTGAGAATGCAGCTCTAAATCTCCTCCATTAGTCTTAGGTTTTGGAAGGATTGGATGCCTATAAAAGGCTTGAGAGCAGGTGACGGCAAGAGGGAGAACGCATAGGGTAAGGGGCGGCTGAAAAAGGAAAAATCTGGTGACGGCTAGAAAAAGGTGGAGAGAAGGAAAAAACAGAAAAAAAAGAAGAAAACTAAAAAAAAAAAAGAGGAAAGGAAGATCGAGGGAACTAGGAAACTAAGAGAAACAGCCAGGGGAGAAAAGAGGAAGTGTGACGGCTAAGCTTGAAAGAAGGAAAAGAACAAAGAAAAGCTGAGAGCTAAGAAGAGAGCCGGAGCTGGTACGGAGGAGGAACTCATCGCCACCATTATTGCCGAGAAACTCACCAGAAACAGGCGCTGTAAGGTTCTCCTTTTGCCTTTCCTTATAGATAGCTTCTAAACCCCGAAAATCAAGGACTTTGTTTGATGCTTTAATGGTTGAGGTTGAGGTTTTCCTTGTGAGCATGATTTTGTGTCGTAGACCTCTAGACTAGGGACTGGCTGCAACAAGGTTGAATCTTTCGATTGGTTGCAACACTTTGTTTGGTTTTCTTTCCTTTCGCCTGCTGATATAGCGGCCTGTGTAGTTCTTTGTTTGCTGTATGATTGAAAGGTCGTAGCTTTCTCCAATCTGGTGAGTTTAAGCTGGGGTTTTGGGGTGGAAATTTAGGTCTTCTATAGGGTTGTGTCATGGTTTATTCGTTTGAGTTCATGACTGTATGCACGCTGGAATGAAACCCAGAAGATTGCGGAACTTTGGTTGCAGTAGTTTTGTGTATTTGCTCATTGAATTTCTATGTTTTGCCGCTTGTCCTGCGACTTATTTGGTCAGACTACGTTGCATTGTGTTAGAAATAATTCTAGAAATTGCACCTTGACCCCTCAAGTTCCCTATAATTCTGTTATGGCCCAGAAACTTTGGAAATTTAATCGATTCTATCCCTTTAACATGTTATTTCTCATTGGTATGCCTTCATGTGATTTATGGACAGATTCTTCATGAATTTTAGGATGAATTTGAAGGTTTTAAGAACTTTTTCTACATTTTTTAGGTGATTTGGATCCCTTGGTCAAATTTTGGGTGTTTTTGTGACTCAATCGTAGCAAATTGGTTTTAATTTATTTCGTGAAATTTTATCATTTGATTGATAGGTTTCATCCTAAGCCATCAACTTTAGTTTATTTCAATTTAGCCCCCTAATACTTATAATAATAATTTTGATCCCTTAGTTTCTTTAATTCTTTCAAAATTGGGTCCTTATGTGTTAATTTGCCAAATATGGTTTGTTTACTTTTATTTGAATACCTTGAGTAATTTGATTTTGTGTTTATCTCCGTTTTTGTGATTATTTTGTTAATTAAAATGGTGCCTTGACCTTTTTTATTATTTTGGAGGGTAAATAAGTAAATTCGTGTCATTAGGGTCTCAACTCGAGGGAGGTACACTCTATCCCTTATTTTCACTTTGTTTGACCATATGTGCACTTATATGACTTTATGTGCTAAAATTACATGCCTTTGAATGTTTTTATTTTTATTTATTTATTTATTTGCTTTATTTGTTTCATTTTTGTATATTTATTTGAGTTCAATTTTAATTATTTGAAAGGCACTTGAATGCCAAGTTGTAATGGTTAAGAGCTCAAGATCTGTGTTAGATAGTATATGTAATAGCTAGATATTTATTTTATTTATTTTTCCTCCTTTAGATTGTAGTTAGGGCTCTCAAGTGTAATAGCTAGGGTTTTATTCTTTTGCTTTGTGTGATTTGCATGCTTACGTGCTATGCGTTACCGCTTTCTTAGGGTCTTGCATTTAGATATCATGCTTATTTGCTACGTGTTTACATGAAATTATATGTTTATTTGCTTTTTTATTAGTTTTACATGATTATTAGTTATAAACTAAATGTATGACGTCACCATACTAGTCCAACGCTAGTTGTGGCCTGTTTTACGATTCCACACTAGTCCAATGCTAGTTGTGGCCCTATTTCCCGCTTTTTCACTAGTCCAATGCTAGTAAGGACTCATAGGTATGGGTTAGTCCAATACTAGACTCTTAGGAGCCCTTCGAACGTTAGATCATGATTGTGTGATAACATCATTTCATCTCATGCATGTTTTTCACTTTTAGGGTTTTCTTATCATTTTGCATGACATATTCCCTTATATTTATATCCCTTATCCCATATTTCCCCTTATATGTATATTCCTTACCTCTTTGTATGAAAACATGACATTAGACTTGCATTTCATTTAGGAAAATAGAATTAGGTTAGATCATTTGCTTGATTAGGTAGGAAATACCCCTTAAATATGGGATATGGATGAGTTTGGCTTTCTAACTTTAGCACGCTCGTATTCCCTCTATTAAAGGGAAAATTGAGTTACGAACATTAGTTCCCCGTACCCAACATGATGTATTCCTTTAGAACATGTATATTTGTATAATTATGATTATTTTTATTCTTCCTTTTCTTTTCTTAAAGTCTCATATTTTTGCACAATTCGTGACTTCTTCGAAAGTTTACTTTTGGGCGTCGCAATTAATGCGAATTGCATCAAATAACTTCGAAAAAATATTTTGACCCCGATACCCTCTTAGGTCTAGGGTTTGCATTCATATAGTACCTCCAAATGCGATAAATTTTTAGATTAAAATAAGAATATTTTTGACTAAATCACGCAACTAACCTTGGTTAGGTTGAGAGGGTGCCTTGGATTTTTATCCTTGTCTTCCCTCTCTTCAAATGTGACTCCCGAATCTTTTTCTCTAATTTCCGTAAATTTAGGAGTCATTTAAAAAGGGTTTTCGATAATTTTATTTAAAAAGTTCATTTTAGGTGACTTGGTACACCTCAACTCAATACCAAGTGGCGACTCTGATTTTCTATTTAAAAACCCTTTTTAAACTATTATTTTGGGTCAAATCGTCGCATTTTCAAAGTCCCATTAAGACCCATTTTATTTTCCTTATTTATTTTCTAACAAATCAAAAATACATTTTTTTTCAAATCAATTAAATCAAAAATCCATTTTCTTAAAACTCCTCGTTATTTTTCTTATTTTCAAAAATGGGGCGCGACAGCTGGCGACTCCACTGGGGACTTAGAGAGTCCGAGCATTTGATTTAGTCAATTCTTTTCTTCTTTTAACTTTCTTATATATCACATTTGGAGGTTTTTAGGTTGCATTCTTTTTTTTATTTTTATTTTTATTTTTCTTTCCCCTTTTTCCTTTTTTAGGGTTTTTGCATTTACGCGCACGCGTAATCACTCATCGCACATTATGTATGTGGTGAATGGATGGTTTATTTATTTATTTACTTTTTAATTGTATCACGCTTGCATTTTTTGGTGGGGGGATAGTTATCCTAGAACCGTTGACTGCATTTGATGGTATAATCCCTCCCCTCAAAAGAAAGCACCTCATACGTGCATGCATAGTTTTATTAACCTCATTTTTCTTTTTCGTGGGCGCCATCCCACATCTCCCTGTAGGTTTAGGATCGATTGCCTTAAATAGGCGGATGGTGTGCGCTGCGCCCATAGCGATACCTAAAGGATCACTCGAGCCACCGACCGAAGGCCCTGGGATTGATGACCCTTCGCCTTTTGGTCTGAAGGCTTGGGAACCTGAAATCTGATCGAGTCTAGATGCATTAATAAGCCAAACCTCATGCATCCATGATAGAAATTACCTAGGTTAGAGTCGATCTTACCCAACTAGGAACATTAGGCACGAGGGGAGGGATTCCACCCCTCTTTTCCTTATTTTTCCTATTGCTTTTGTATTGTTTAATTGCCACAACGTGTTATGTGTTGAACTAACATTGCCATGTTTTCTTGTCTTTCGCATTCACAAACGTTAGGAATAAGAGATCTGGCATGATCCTCCTTATAGAACCTATCTTCTTAGATAGGCTATCGCAGGTTTAAAAATTTCAATGAATTGCATTTATAGATTAATAATTGCATGACATTTTAGGCCTACCCTGGCATACAAAGGGTTCCTTTAGGTCATGTTTTCATTAAATTGTATTTTATTGATTCAATAAACTGACATCATGCATAAACCTTAGAAGGGAATGCCGCATAGGGAATCCCATATTAGGAATAAGCCACCCTGTGTCTTGGATATTTAATCCAATGAGACTTGCATGTTTATATTTTTGTATTGCCTAAGGGGTAAAATCCCAAGATAAGGTACTAAAAAGGAAATTTCTCTTCAGATGGCTCCATGCAGAATGTTGAACCAGATACCTAGGGAACTGATGGACTGGAAAAATAATATATCTCATGAGGTGAAAGGGTTATTTAAATATGTGGGACATCTACCAAGACTCCTAAATGTGATGCCCAATATGGCAGTTATCCAAGCCTTACTTGAATATTGGGATCCGGAAGGTTTATTTTTTCGATTCAATGGATGCGAGTTGACGTTGACCTTGGAGGAAGTAGAGGGACTTTTACAAATACCTGGAAAAGGTCATCCCATGGTATATCCAACTAATGGGACAAGAGAACAGTTTTATAGGTTTTTAGGACTGAAGCAAAAGAGTATGGATCAACATCCCGATGCAAAATCGTGCCCGTTGGGCCTCCTGTACAAGTGGTTTGGGGAAAGGGAATCTTATGATCAATGCCGTGATGACTTCTTCATTAGCAGAGAGCAATGGGAAGAGAAGAGGGTGCAAGACTTTGGACTAGCCCTGATCAGTCTGTTATTGTTTCTGCAAAAACATGGGAAAATCACGTTCTCAACCATTAACATGATTCAGAGTCTGTTTCTAGGGATCAATGGAGCAACCCCCACTTTGGTACCTGTTATCATCGCCGATATCTTCACTGCTATTACTGAGTGTCAAAAGAAAAGGGGATTCTTTTATGCATCAAATTTGGTACTTCAGATGTGGGCAATGGAGCATTTATCAAAGAGAATACTCAATCCCTTAGGATCATGCCTTCCAAGGGAGAATTGGATCGAGTCACACCGAGAGAGGGTCAAAGGATACTACCGAATAGCATCTCCGAGTCGATTTGTTCAAGAGTTCGAAAATTTGACATCGGATAAGATACAATGGGTTCTCGATTGGACAAAAGTTAGGGATCCGGCCTTCACAACTACACAACATGGTTTCATCCCTCTAGCAAGCATTAATGGGTTGGTCTCATATGTGCCGCAACGAGTTATGAGGCAATTTGGGTATTCACAGAGGGTCCCGATAGTACAAGGAATTGAGAATATCAGACTAAACACCGTTGCTGAATGCCGAAGCATGGTACTGGAGGCTTGGGGAAATCTTCGTAATCTAGACAACCTGCACCTTGATCAAGTGACTAAAGTAGAGCCTAAGATCACTTTGGAATACAATGAATGGATCAACTTGATAATAGCACAAGGAAGAGAAAGGTCGCCGTCTGTCTCCATTAGTCCTGAAGAGCAAAATGAGAAACTGAAGAAAGAGTTGGAGGATCACCAATTGCAAATTATAGTAGTCGACCAAGCTTTGGAGGACGCCCGATTACAATTAAAGAGAGAGGCGAAAAAAACTAAGAAGTTGGAGAAAGCATTAGATGCCTTTGACAAAATTTAAGAAGAGATTCGGAAATTTAACATAGGAAGTTCTAGGGAGTCGCAACATACTAGATTAGTAAGGCATGAGAACTTTGTAAAAATGGTCAGTTGAACCATCAATGAAATTGTGCAGAAGGATTGAACTTATCAATTTCAATGAGAATTTCTAATTTTTCATTCATTTACAGGTTTGAAATTGGGATTTTACCCCGAAGGTATTGCATCATATTAGGCCTACCCTTGACACAAAAGGACTTCCCAATAGAACATGCATTCGAATTGTTCTAATTTTTTACTGACTCCTGTCTTTTTCTTT
Source organism: Coffea humblotiana (assembly GCA_023065735.1). Lineage (NCBI taxonomy): Eukaryota > Viridiplantae > Streptophyta > Magnoliopsida > Gentianales > Rubiaceae > Coffea > Coffea humblotiana. Next base: position 17,550 of record JACYVW010000173.1, read on the forward strand.
TTCTTTCTTTTAACAACAGTCAAACGAGAAGGGCATCTAATAAGGGTTTTCCTACGTTCTCAGGTAGTAATTGCAAATATAGCTACCCGAAAAAGCCCCATTATCACCCGATCGCGTAGTCGAGCTTCAAGAGATAGTGTAAACATGAGTACCCATCCAAAATCATCTGATAGGCCCGCAACCACGGCACCATCAACTGACATGGCGAATTTGGGAACTCAGCTGAGTGAAGTTCTAAACCGATTTAATGAGTTGAGCACTGAAATGATGGCACAACGGCGCGTGATCGATCAACTGGTCGCTGGTGGCGCTAGTGGTGAACAACATGAACCCTTACCCTCTGCCCAACCTGAGCCTCAACCAATTTTCTTACCGTATACCAAAACCACTATTACTTCACAAGTTATAAATCCACCTGAAGAAACCTTTACCTATCCTCCTCATGGCCCACCACCTACTTATGCACCCAACATCCAAATTAATCCTTCCCACGCCCAAATTTTCCAAAATTATCCACCAATTAGTATGAGCATGCCATTCGAATCTCAATGACCACATTATTACTCCACCGCTGAGCCATTCACGCTAGATACTGCCGCCCAAAGGAAAGCTGAAGTTAGGGAGTCATCCGTGCCTATGGATAAGAATTTGCTAAAGAGATTGGATCGATTTGAGGAGTTCATAAGGAAAAGCCAAGGTTTGAGCAAGCAAGGAGGCCTGGACTACAATGAACTGTGTCTTTTTCCGGATATGCAATTGCCGATAGGTTTCAAAGCACCCAAGTTTAGCAAGTACGATGGAACTGGCAATCCCAAAACACACCTTCGGATGTTTGCAAACAAACTAGGGAGACCAATAGATGACGAGAATCTACATGTACGCCTATTTCCTGAGAGTCTAGAAGGCGACGCATTGGATTGGTATTCCAACTTGAAGCCTGAGAATATGAGATCTTGGCTTGATTTATCAACCGCTTTTGTGAAGCAGTACGAATACAACTGCGAGCTCGCTCCGACGAGGACCACATTGGAGGGAACTAAGAAAAAATCATCTGAGGACCACAAGTTGTATGCGAAGAGATGGAGGAAGTTGGCTGCCAAGGTGGAGCCTCCCATGACTGAAAATGAGATTGTTTCGTACATTCATTAAAGCCCATGACCCGCCTTATTTTGAGGAAATTTTTCAAATGATTGGATGTTCCTTTGCCGAGATTGTCAATAAGTTGGAGGAGTATGATGAGTTTATGAGAGTAGGGAAAATTGTCAATGTTTCAGTTTTGAAGTCACAATTGGAAACTATGCAAAGTCAGAGCAGTAATAGTAAGAAGTCTCAATTCAAAAAGAAAGACGAGGAAACTTCTTTTGTATGGAATCAAGGCTCTTCTTCCCGACTAGATACCAACAATACCCCGTTTACTCACCCCGTTACCCATAACAATCTCGCCCTCGACCTGTTTATAATACCATTATCAACCACCCCCGATCTCGACCAAATTACTCACCCTCAACACCATTTCACATAACTTCACCTAATTTCTAAATTAGACCTCGCCCTCCTTTTAACCCAAAACCTATTCCACCCCCAACCCAAATTACCCCTACCACCAAACTAGTGACACCCAAAATCCAGCCCCATACCGAACCTTCACAAATCTAGGTCAGGCCCATTGGCCAATTATATGAACAATTGAAGGCTGTTGGAAAAATTGGCACAATACCTCCCAAAAACTATTCCAAAGGATTTCCTATTGGTTACGATCCTCAATTATTTTGTGCTTACCATTCGGGAGTCCCTGGACATTCAACTGCCAATTGTTGGGCGCTTAAGCATAAGATCCAAGATATGATCGAGGCCGGAACATAGTTATGAGAAAAGGGATGAACAAGGTCCAAATGTTAGCAAAAATCCTCTTCCTACGCACAAGAATACTGTGGGAGCTGTTACTATAGACAAGGAGGTCGAGGAACCTACACAATTTATTGTAGATAAAGTTGAGATAGTGGGAGTCATTGGAGAGCCATTCATACTGGAGGAGAAAGCCTATGAAGTCAAGGAAAATACTGATCCGTTTATTCTGGAAATGATATCTTTCGAATGTGAGCCTTCAGAGCTTGTGGCACTTGAATTGCCTGAGCAAGCTCTTATTCTAAATCTACAAGAGGTCCCGTGGAATTATAGCGAGCCAACACTGCTAATTGGAGAAGAAAAAGTTCCCAAGAAGGAAGTGGATGCTATTACTCGATCCGGAAGAATCATAGGGGAGCCCACAGTGGATGAGCCCTCAAAAGCAAAAGAAAATGCCACACCAACAAGACAACCGTGACTGACGAAGAGACATTCAATTTCCTCAAAATGTTGAAGAAAAGTGAGTATAAGGTGGTCGAGCAGTTGGATAAGAATACCCGCTCAAATTTCCATATTAAACCTACTCTTAATCTCGGAACTTCACAGAGAAGCTTTGCTCAAGATCTTAAACGAGGGTCAAGTGCCTAAAAATATTCCTGTGGATAAATTCGCTCATGTAGTCGAGCATGTTTTGATTTCAAATCAAATTTCTTTTTTAGATGAAGATTTGACTTTGGAGGGGATTGGACACAACAAAGTATTGTATATTTCAGTCCGTTGCAATAGAAAATTATTGCCGAGAGTTCTGATAGACAATGGGTCCGCTTTTAATACTTGTCCTTGGAATACTTTGGTTAAGTTGGGATTTCAAGAAGTTAAACTTCGGCCGTCTGCCACCGTGGTGAGAGGATTTGATGGCGCGAAAAGGGAATCAATGGGAGAAGTGGATTTAGTGCTGGAAATTGGACCTGTCCAGTTCCAGGTTATGTGCCAAGTCATGGACTTCTCGAGTGTTTATAATATCCTTCTTGGACGGCCTTGGATTCACACTTCAGGTGCTGTATCTTCTTCGCTCCACCAAATGTTGAGATTTTGTGGTGAATGGCCAGTTGATTACGGTATTTGCTGAGGAAGATTGCACTATGGTCATCAATCCTGCACTAGAAGGGGGAAGTGATAAGAAAACTCTAGTTTCTCCTCACTATGTGGCCGATATTGTTTCAATAGGTTGGGGGTTTAAGGACAAGGAAATGGTGAAAATGAAGTTGCCCGAAACGAGTGTCATAATGGCCAAGGAACTGATTCGAGAAGGATATGAGATAGGTAAGGGTCTCGGGCGTGATCTACAAGGAGTATTGAAACCAGTAGAGTTTCAAGGAAAGAAGGACACCTTTGGATTAGGGTTTCAAACCTACTGCCAAAGATAAGAAAGAAATGATAAATCGCAAAAGGGCGGAGAAGGAAGGGAGACAACTTATCATGAGCATCCCACCATTGTACTATACTTTTCCTTACCCCACGGAGGTGATTAGATCCGAAGTGGATCCGATTGAGGAAGTAGATGTTGGATTGTCCGAGCTATTTGTGGGAGTTGCTTCTAAGGGAGAGTCATTGCAGAACACAGAATTTCCAGAGGTGCCTGTTGAGGCAATGAAAAATTGGACCAGTGATCTCCTTCCCTCTCGAAGGGAATTTCCGTAAATCTATGGGGATTGCCTTTGGTCGACATGAGAGAAATCATTCATGTTACTTACCTTTTGTTTTTCAGTTTGTAAATAGTTTTAATCAAATGTTTTCCAATACAAGTCTTATGTTAAAACTCTTGTTAAGTAGCTTGTTATGATGTTATCCTTTTACTTTTAAATTCAATGAAATGCACAGTATTTATTTTGCAAATTTATTTACTTACGCATTGTCATATTTATTTCATTCTTTTTCAGATTGCCAAAAATAAAACACGTTGACCCTTTGGATATCACTATTTTGGAATTTGATGATTGCAATCTCGATATCTCTCACAAATTTGAAAATTTTGGAATCAGAAATTCAAGACGAGAGCGATAACGAGGAAGAATCTGAGTCTTTATTAAAAAAATCTTGAACAATATGAAGAGAAATTCAAACCGAACTTAGAAGAAACAGAAGTTGTTAATATTGGCACTGAGACTGAGGTTAAGGAGATAAAAATTAGCATCCATTTGAATAAAAAACAGAGAAAAGAGATGATTGAGTTTTTGAACCCTGTTTCAAGATATGTTTGCCTGGTCCTATGATGAAATGTCAGGAATTTCAACAGATATAGTGGTCCATCGATTACCGACTGATCCAAATTTTTCACCAGTAAAGCAAAAAATCTCGCAAGTTTAAGTCAGATATGAGCCTCAAAATTAAAGAACAAATCGAGAAGCAACTTAATGTTAGAATCATTATGGTGTCTCATTACCCTATTTGACTTTCAAATCCAGTGCCTGTTCCGAAGAAAAGTGGAGAAGTGCGAGTCTGTATTGATTACAGAGATCTCAATAAAGCCAGCCCGAAAGATGATTTTCCGTTGCAAACATTCATATTCTTCTGGACAATACCGCAGGACATGAGATCGAATCATTTGCTGATTGTTTTGCCGGGTATCACCAGGTCTTAATAGCAGAGGAAGATAGGGAGAAAATTACTTTTATCACGCCATGGGGGACATTTTGCTACCGAATAATGCTGTTTGATTGAAAATGCCGGTGCCACTTATCAAAGAACCATGACCACCCTGTTCCACTACATGATTCATAAGGAGATGGAGGTTTACGTGGATGACATCATCATCAAATCCAAGAGAGCAGAGGATCACTTCATTGATTTGGAAAAGTTGTTCGAAAGATTGAGAAGATATAATTTAAAATTAAATCCCGCTAAGTGTGCTTTTGGAGCTCCCGCCGACAAGTTGTTGGGGTTCATTGTCAGTAAAGAAGGGTATCGAGATAGATCCAACGAAAATCAAAAGCCATTCGTGAAATGCCAGTTGCAAAAAACACAAAAAGGTGTGAAGAGTTTTTTAGGGAAGATAAATTTATTGGAAGGTTCATTGCTCAATTGACCTCTACATGTGAGCCCTTGTTAAAATTATTGAAGAAAAATTTGCCGTTGTATTGGGGTGAGGAGTGCAAGCAAGCGTTTGACAAGATCAAAAATTATTTGCTACACTCCCCGATTTTAGTGCCACCCAAGCTCGATCGACCGTTGATTATGTATTTGTCTATACTCGACAAGACTGTAAGATGTGTTTTGGGGCAGCACGACGACTCTGGGAAAAGGGAGTAAGTCATTCATTATCTCAGCAAGAAGTTCACAACTTATGAAGCAAAGTACACATTTCTTGAAAAGAGTTGTTGTGCGTTAGCCTGGGCAGTTCAGAAGTTGATGCATTATTTGCTTAGTCATACCACTTACCTCATTTCTCGCTCAGATCCTTTGAAGTATTTATTGGAGAAACCAATGTCAACTGGGTGCTTGGTTAAATGGCAAATGGTTCTTTCTGAATTCGATATCATTTTCACCACGCAGAAGGCGATCAAGGGGCAAGTCATAGCGGATCACTTGGCTGAGAATCCAAAGGAGGATGATTATCAACCACTTCATACTTACTTTCCAGACAAGGAAGTTCTGTTCGTTGGCACAACGGAAGACATGAATGAAAAGTGTTCTGAATGGAGGCTGTTCTTTGATGGTGCGTCAAATTCCTTCGGAGCCAGTATTGGAGCTGTTCTGGAATCGCCTGAAGGGAAGCATTATTCTGGTTCCGCTAAACTTCGATTTTCCTGTACTAACAATATGGCAGAATATGAAACTTGTATTTTCGGGTATAAAATGGCATTGGAAATGGAGATTAAGGATTTACTAGTGTTCAGCGATTCCGATTTGCTTGTCCATCAGACTCTCAAGGAGTGGATCAATCGCGATTCAAAGATCTTGCCCTATCATTGCAATTTACTAGAATTGGCAAATAAATTTAGGAGTTTGGAGTTTCGGCATATTTCACGTGTCAAAAACGTTTTTGCTGATGCTTTGGCCACTTTATCTTCAATGGTTCAACATCCAGGCGAGTTGGTAATCGAGCCTATCCAGATTTATCTACAAGAAAAGTCTGCTCATTGTCTAGTTGTGAAAAAATCTTCCGATGGCCATCCCTGGTACAATGATGTCAAGGAATTTCTCAAGACGAGATCCTATCCTCCTAGGGTCGATGCGACTGCTAAAAGCTTATTGCGCAGATTATTGTCTAAATTTTTCTTAAATGGAGAGGTGGTATACAAAAGGATGTCAGATTTGGGTCTTCTGAGGTGTGTTGATGAAGATGAAGCAGAATACCTGATGAACGAAGTACATAGTGGTGTGTGTGGGTCACACATGAATGGTCATTTATTAGCGAAGAAGATTATGAGGACCGGATATTTTTGGCTCACTGTGGAGCATGATTGTGTAGTTTTCGTCAGAAAGTGCATTAAATGTCAATTGCATAAAGATGTTATGCTCACTCCCCCTACAGAATTACACAGTATGACTGCTCCTTGGCCATGTTCAATGTGGGGTATGGATGTAATTGGAACCATTGACCCTCCGGTCTCAAATGGGCATCGATTTATTCTGGTGGCAATTGAATACTTTACCAAGTGGGTCGAAGTAGAATCTTATAAGCATGTGACTAAGAAGGTGGTGACGGACTTTCTAAGGAAGCATATCATTTGTCGTTTTGGAGTGCCAGAGACATTAATCACCGACAATGCCAAGAATCTCAACAATGATCTGGTGGATGGATTGTGTGAACAGTTCAAAATCAAGCATCGAAACTCCTCTATCTATAGACCCCAGATGAATGGAGCTGTGGAGGCCGCGAATAAGAACTTGAAGAAGATAATTCGAAAAATGATTGAAAGACACCGTGATTGGCACGAGAAGCTCCCTTATGCATTAATGGCGTATAGAACTGCTATCCGGACTTCTATTGGGGCGACTCCCTACAGTCTCATATATGGAATGGAAGCAGTGTTGTCGGCTGAGGTTGAAATCCCTTCTTTACGCATTTTAATGGAGGCTAAACTGGATGAGGATGATTGGATTAAACAACGTCATGAGCAATTGTCTTTAATCGATGAGAAGAGATTAAATGCCATTTGTCATGGTCAATGTTATCAAAAGAGGGTAGCCCGTGCTTACAATAAGAAGGTCAGACCACGGATATTCACAGAAGGAGATAAAGTGTTGAAACACATTTTGCCAGTGCAAAATGAGGCTAAGGGAAAGTTTGCACCAAATTGGCAAGGCCCTTTTATTGTCCAGAAAGTTTTGCCCGGTGGAGCACTCGTTCTTGCAGAAATGGATGGGCAAGTGTTCTCCCAACCAATCAATTCGGATATGTGTAAGAAATTTTTCATATGATACATGGAATTTTCCTTTTAGGGTTAATGTAAAGAATGGAATGAAAAGTCAGGCCTTCTTCCTTTCCAATCGAATATTCTATCCCTAGTTATCCCTTTTGAACCTTCAAAAAAAAATTTATTTCGTTTGGCAACCCCTGAGAATCGCGAACCCCACATTGGGGCAAATTTTGAGTTGAAAAGGTTGAAAAAAAAAGGTTGAAAGAAAAAAAAAATCTCCCTTGAGAATAAGTTGGGACAATTATTAATGGGTTTAATTTGAGGATGCGATTTCAGGAAATCTAAACATTCATAAATCCGCCTTCAAGCCTTAATCTTTTTTTAACACCCCACCAGACCCCATTACAAAAACCAAAAGTCCTGACTTCTGTTCTTTATATAGCCTTTTTAGGACAATTTCTAATCAAATGGCACATGATGTCAGAAACACTTTCACCTATTTTGTAAGGAAATGATTGTTATACTGATACCATTATTTCTTAAAACACATGTTTGAATTAACCTGGACGGTAGACAAGATTTGTGTATTAGGTGAAAACCCGCAAGGGCACCTTTGAAGAAAAAGAAAGAAAAAAAGAGAAAAAAAAGAAGAAAAAGAAAAGAAAAAGAAAAGAAAAAAAAAGAAAAGTGAGAAAGTAAAAGTAAAAAAATGAAAAAGAAAAAGAAAATAAAATGGGAGGGGGCAACCTTAGTGAAAACCCAAAATGGCACTAAGGTAGGATTTTATAAGGAAAATGAGTCTGGATCTGAAGAGTTGGTGACTTAGTTCGCTGGAATTTCTCCTCACATTGTGTTTCTGTTGTCAAACGTTGAACTCCGGAGGGATGATATCCAAAGGGTCAAGCATAGCATTTTGTTCGAGAACAAAAGTGTTCGATTTATCAAACTTTTGATTTTGAGTGTACAAGTTTATTTACTTGAAATAATTTTTTTGTATTTATATTAGAATCTTTATCATTTATTGTGTAAAAAGAATATTTTGCATGTGTTTCATGGTCACATTTGTCTCTTTCATTTTATCAAACGGCAATCCCTATGATTTATCGAAAGTAAATGGATGCTAAATAACACGATTTAAGTACGAGAAATTATGGAAGTTTGATATTTTTCGCAGGGCAAGGTTGAAGTACTCGCTACGTCAAATAAGAAGTCCAAATACTCATGTTTACACATTTCTTGAAGAAGGGGGTTGATCGGATGGTGGCGGCATCATCTATCATTATTTCTTTTCTTGCAGATCCAACAGTCCGATAGCATTACACTGGGGCAATTTTTTTAGAAGAAATCGTTTGTCTTTCTTTTCCAAATTCTACAAAAGTTTTGCACAAATTTTCTCAAATGAAAGCAGGTTCGGGTATCATCCCACTGATCCAAAATGAAGGCAGGCTCGGGTATTCATTCCACTGACTAAGTGAAAGCAGGCTCGGGTGTCATCCCACTAACCAAAGGAAGGCAGGCACGGGTATCATCCCACTGACCAAGTGAAAGCAGACTCGGGTATCATCCCACTGATCAAAATAAAGGCAGGCTCGGGGATTCATCCCACTGACCAAGTGAAGGCAGGCTCGGGTATCATCCCACTGATCAAAATGAAGGTAGGTTCGGGTATTTATCCCACTGACCAAGTGAAAACAGGCTTGGGTGTCATCCCACTGACCAAAAGAAGGCAGACTCGAGTATCATCCCACTGACCAAATGAAAGCAGGCTCGGGTATCATCCCACTGATCAAAATGAAGGTAGGCTCGGGTATTCATCCTACTGACCAAGTGAAGGCAGGCTCGGGTAACATCCCACTGATCAATGAAAGTAGGCTCGGGTATTCATCCCATTGACCAAATCAAGGCAGGCTCAGATATTCATCCCACTGATCATCTTATATTTCAACTCATGCCAGAATAACTGCAGGTAAGTATTTGGTGTCTACGTTTTTGTCTCGAGTCTCTTCGAAACTCGGACAAAGAGGGGCAAACTGTAAACACCAAATTTTTAATCAATTTTTAATTTTATTTTTATTTCATTTTATTCTTATTTGATAATTATTATCTATTTTTATTTATTTATTAATCTCATGATCTTTTTTTTTAGACTTTTTTTTTAGCATTTTAGGTGTCAAATTTTTAATTTAGCTTTATTTATTATCATTATTATTTTTATTTTTAATTATAATTATTATTCATTTTTGTTCATTAGTTTCCCAAATTTTATTTTAGGCATTTTTAGCATTAAAATTTCGAAAAAAAAAAGAAGAAGAGAGAAAATTTTCACAAAAAAAAAAGTGAGCAGCTCACGCGCGCGTGAGCTGCAAACAAACAACATTTTTTTTATCAGAAACCAGTCACGGAGGATAAAAATTGCAGCTCGATTTTATGTTATTTTTTTTCACCATTCTTTCCATTCCATTTTCCTCACCATCGGATCACCTTAGCAACTACACTTGGCCTTGATCCAACAAACACCAAAAGATGTGGGATTGGAAGCCATCTAATGGCTTGAGATGAAGACCGAGAATGCAGCTCTAAATCTCCTCCATTAGTTTTAGGTTTTGGAAGGATTGGATGCCTATAAAAGGCTTGAGAACAGGTGACGGCAAGAGGGAGAACGCATAGGGTAAGAGGCGGCTGAAAAAGGAAAAATTTGGTGACGGCTAGAAAAAGGTGGAGAGAAGGAAAAAACAGAAAAAAAGAAGAAAACTAAAAAAAAAAAAGAGGAGAGGAAGATCGAGGGAACTAGGAAACTAAGAGAAACAGCCAGGGGAGAAAAGAGGAAGTGTGATGGCTGAGCTTGAAAGAAGGAAAAGAACAAAGAAAAGCTGAGAGCTAAGAAGAGAGCCAGAGCTGGTACGGAGGAGGAACTCATCGCCACCATTATTGCCGAGAAACTCACCAGAAACAGGCGCTATAAGGTTCTCCTTTTGCCTTTCCTTATAGATAGCTTCTAAACCCCGAAAATCAAGGACTTTGTTTGATGCTTTAATGGCTGAGGTTGAGGTTTTCCTTGTGAGCATGATTTTGCGTCGTAGACCTCTAGACTAGGGACTGGCTGCAACAAGGTTGAATCTTTCGATTGGTTGCAGCACTTTGTTTGGTTTTCTTTCCTTTCGCCTGCTGATATAGCGGCCTGTGTAGTTCTTTGTTTGCTGTATGATTGAAAGGTCGTAGCTTTCTCCAATCTGGTGAGTTTAAGCTGGGGTTTTGGGGTGGAAATTTAGGTCTTCTATAGGGTTGTGTCATGGTTTATTCGTTTGAGTTCATGACTGTATGCACGCTGGAATGAAACCCAGAAGATTGCGGAACTTTGGTTGCAGTAGTTTTGTGTATTTGCTCATTGAATTTCTATGTTTTGCCGCTTGTCCTGCGACTTATCTGGTCAGACTACGTTGCATTGTGTTAGGATAAGTTTTGATGATGTAGCTGGAAGCTTTCTTTTGCTGCTCATGATACCGCCACTAGTTTCATCAGAAACCAACTGCATTCTTCTTTTCCCCATGTGCACCGCTGTTTTTATCATTTTGGTTCCAAACTATGGTAATCGATCTGTGGTTTAGGATTGCTTTATGTGGGTGAGAATGATTTTGACATAAGGGTTTTAGTACTCTTAGAATAGATGATTTGGTTCCTTTCCCGTTTATGAAATCTTGAGAAAATGGCTGCGAAGCTACGGTAAAAAAAATTGCAGCAAAGGGAAGCATGAACAGACCCTTCCTTTTCTCTTTGATTGCTGAAGTTCTAGCTTGCTTGAAGTGTTTGATCTGATTGCCGTTTGAATGGGATGCCATGTGCTTGTTTAGGAACTTGGGTTTGGTTTTGGCTTGAGTTTAGTATTAAAACTTGCTGCATGTAATGGCTGAAATCTGAAAGTATCAAAAATTGCATGTACTGTCCAGGTTTGCATGTCCTCTTTGTCCAACTTAAATCTAAAGTTTTATATTGTAAAGTGAGAGGATTAAGTGGTAGGCTTGTTGCTTTAGTTCAAATTGGATTTGATCATGTTTGGGAGCTATGGGAAGCTTGCGGATGTAAAATTGCAGAAAGAATGTTGGCTGTAAAAAATTACAGAAGCATAAGCTCTTCGTTGCATGCATGAAATAATTCTAGAAATTGCACCTTGACCCCTCAAGTTCCCTATAATTCTGTTATGGCCCAGAAACTTTGGAAATTTAATCGATTCTATCCCTTTAACATGTTATTTCTCATTGGTATGCCTTCCTGTGATTTATGGACAGATTCTTCATGAATTTTAGGATGAATTTGAAGGTTTTAAGAACTTTTTCTACATTTTTTAGGTGATTTGGATCCCTTGGTCAAATTTCGGGTGTTTTTGTGACTCAATCGTAGCAAATTGGTTTTAATTTATTTCGTGAAATTTTATCATTTGATTGATAGGTTTCATCTTAAGCCATCAACTTTAGTTTATTTCAATTTAGCCCCCTAATACTTATAATAATAATTATGATCCCTTAGTTTCTTTAATTCTTTCAAAATTGGGTCTTTATGTGTTAATTTGCCAAATATGGTTTGTTTACTTTTAATTTGAATACCTTGAGTAATTTGATTTTGTGTTTATCTCCATTTTTGTGATTATTTTGTTAATTAAAGTGGTGCCTTGACCTTTTTTATTATTTTGGAGGGTAAATAAGTAAATTCGTGTCATTAGGGCCCCAATTCAAGGGAGGTACACTCTATCCCTTATTTTCACTTTGTTTGACCCTATGTGCACTTATATGACTTTATGTGCTAAAATTGCATGCCTTTGAATGTTTTTATTTTTATTTATTTATTTATTTGCTTTATTTGTTTCATTTTTGTATATTTATTTGAGTTCAATTTTAATTATTTGAAAGGCACTTGAATGCCAAGTTGTAATGGTTAAGTGCTCAAGATCTGTGTTAGATAGTATATGTAATAGCTAGATATTTATTTTATTTATTTTTCCTCCTTTAGATTGTAGTTAGGGCTCTCAAGTGTAATAGCTAGGGTTTTATTCTTTTGCTTTGTGTGATTTGCATGCTTACGTGCTATGCGTTACCGCTTTCTTAGGGTCTTGCATTTAGATATCATGCTTATTTGCTACGTGTTTACATGAAATTATATGTTTATTTGCTTTTTTATTAGTTTTACATGATTATTAGTTATAAACTAAATGTATGACGTCACCATACTAGTCCAACGCTAGTTGTGGCCTGTTTTACGATTCCACACTAGTCCAATGCTAGTTGTGGCCCTATTTCCCGCTTTTTCACTAGTCCAATGCTAGTAAGGACTCATAGGTATGGGTTAGTCCAATACTAGACTCTTAGGAGCCCTTCGAGCGTTAGATCATGATTGTGTGATAACATCATTTCATCTCATGCATGTTTTTCACTTTTAGGGTTTTCTTATCATTTTGCATGACATATTCCCTTATATTTATATCCCTTATCCCATATTTCCCCTTATATGTATATTCCTTACCTCTTTGTATGAAAACATGACATTAGACTTGCATTTCATTTAGGGAAATAGAATTAGGTTAGATCATTTGCTTGATTAGATAGGAAATACCCCTTAAATATGGGATATGGACAAGTTTGGCTTTCTAACCTTAGCACGCTCGTATTCCCTCTATTAAAGGGAAAATTGAGTCACAAACATTGGTCCCCCGTACCCAACATGATGCATTCCTTTAGAACATGTATATTTGTATAATTATGACTATTTTTATTCTTCCTTTTCTTTTTTTAAAGTCTCATATTTTTGCACAATTCGTGACTTCTTCGAAAGTTTACTTTTGGGCGTCGCAATTAATGCGAATTGCATCAAATAACTTCGAAGAAATATTTTAACCACGATACCCTCTTAGGTCTAGGGTTTGCATTCATATAGTACCTCCAAATGCGATAAATTTTTAGGTTAAAATAAGAATATTTTTGACTAAATCACGCAATTAGCCTTGGCTAGGTTGAGAGGGTGCCTTGGATTTTTATCCTTACCTTCCCTCTCTTCAAATGTGACTCCCGAATCTTTTTCTCTGATTTCCGTAGATTTAGGAGTCGTTTAAAAAGGGTTTTCCATAATTTTATTTAAAAAGTTCATTTTAGGTGACTTGGTACATCTCAATTCAATACCAAGTGGCGACTCCGATTTTCTATTTAAAAACCCTTTTTAAACTATTATTTTGGGTCAAATCGTCGCATTTTCAAAATCCCATTAAGACCCATTTTATTTTCCTTATTTATTTTCTAACAAATCAAAAACAAATTTTTTTTCAAATCAATTAAATCAAAAATCCATTTTCTTAAAACTTGTTATTTTTCTTATTTTCAAAAATGGGGCGCGACACACACAAGTCCATAATCAAATTCAATACCAACATATCATGGATGAACAACATAAATCAAGGCTAAAATGATAAAACCCTAGGTTGAAATTTCACCAATCTTCACCAACTCTACGTTATCATCCATAAAATTCCAAATTTCAAGCCATCTTCACCATAAATTGTAAAATAAAAAAGAGAAAGGAAGTTGTCCTACTTAGTACCTTCAAAACCCCTTGAGTAAGTGAAGAACCAAAGCTTTCCTCTCCAAAAACTTTCCACTACAAGCTTCCTTGCTTCCTTGGAGTAACTTTGTTCGGTTTAGTTTTGTGATTCCAACTCAAACAAGGTAAGAATCAAGATAAAGTTGGTGGGTTTTCTTCCCTCTTTTCCTCTCCTCACTCTCGGCCAAGAAGATGAAGAAATGAAAGAAATTTTGTGCTAGGAAAGATAAGAATGGAAGAAAGCTTCTTGGTCAAAGGTTGCATGGATAGACAACACTTGGCAAGCCACCAATTTTTCTCTTGTTTTTATTTCTTTTCCTCTTGTTTTTTGGTCAAAATTTCGGCTAGCCTTAGGGTTAAATTAGGGAAGATTAAATGAAATAAAAAAACAAAGAGATTAGGGAAAGAAAGTATTAGTCAAGTGGTGTACTCAACCGGTAACAAATGGCGCACATCGGTTCAAACCTACTTTTTTAACTCTGTTATACTTTTATTTTAACTTATGATTCACTAACTAATTTTTAGCACTTCTAATCATATGTTTTCTCTTAGTTAATACCTATTCTTATCCACCAAATTTGGTACGCACACCTCACCAAGTGATCACACTATCCAAATGCACCAAAACCCTAACTTACGCCATTCCTTTAGAAAAATAATAACTTAAGTTATAAATGTCAAAAATTCATATAACTTGGCTTGTTATAAACTAGATTTAAAACGCTAATAATCTTTAGAAGACACCCAAAGAGATTCTGATGAGGAACCACCAAGAACTCAAATCGTCACTTCAAGAGGCTTGAGTGAGGTTCTAAGTGCACCATTGATGAACCTTGGGCCGATGACTCGAGCAAGGGTATGGAAGATGCGAGAGACCCTCCAAACATTCCTACAAGTCATTCGTACACGTATAGGGAGAATTCAAGAGAATAACCACACATTTGTGAACCTACTCCAAGCCCATGAGGGAGTTGCGGATGACTAAGAGAGCACGACTTGCAAAACGGGCCTCCTTTGTCGAGTCAAGTAGCTAGTTGTAGGAATAATAATAAAGACCGGATCAACTCATGTTGAGCCCAACCGACCAGCCTTAGCCCATTAAGGGAGAATGAGATTATTACGTAGATCCTTAGTAAGTTAGGTTTAGGATTATTTGGAGTTAATAAACGCTTTTCCATTGCTCGTTAGGATTTCAGTCCATGAAGCCTAAAAATATGAGGCTTAGTCGAGTTATTATTCATTCAATGATCAATAAAAGTTTTCAGCTTTAAGAGTGCTTTCTCTTAACTTTGATTATCCTTTGAATATCTTAGATTCATTCTAAATGTTCTTTTTGACTTATCAAGCAAAAGTTACACTTGTTTGTGGCGCCATTCTACCAACACCATAAGTTCCTTTAATATTTTTTTGAGGGTTAAGAAACAATCTTAGTTCTCATCCAAGAGATTCTAAAGGGGTTTAAGGTTCCATGCATTCAAAGTTCGAAGTCACGTGTCTAGATCCTGTTTGTTGGAATACGAGTTCGCCAAGCACGGTTGGGTTCGTATCATCTGGTAATCAGAGTTAGTTGACAACTTTCAGGTTATATCCTTCTCATTTCCTTGTGTTTGTTTGTGTCTTAAGTCAAAAAATATCCAAATCTGGTCGCTACTTGTTCTTGAAATCCGAAGTTCTAAACTAGGGTTTCTTGAACAAAAGGGTTGAGAAATTTTTGTGTCTTGCACTACAATAAGGTTGTTTTACCTTATTCTTGGAAAGTCTTGATTTTAAATCTTGAATTGCTAAGAGATCTTGGACTAAAATCTTGAAAAACGTGGGTAGTTCTTGAATTTTTTGAAACCAATTAATCTAGTTCTTGATTCTTGAAGTGGCGGCTGCTCACAAGACATAGTCGAAATCTTGTCTTGGGTTGTGTCCGAATTGGAAGAAGAAAAAAAAAGGCAATCTGGTTTGCGTCAATACTACAAAAAAAAAAAACAGAAACGCAAGAAAGAAACAAAGAAACCAGATTCGGACCTACATCAATAGGAAACCTATTGGAACTTGGAAACATAGTTTAACTTGGGTTTGTAAACAAATCCTAGTTATACTTGGAATACCAATTCTGGTTGGTACCTTATGCCACGTAGGAAACTCCTACATTTAGCTGCAAAACCCACCCAAAAAAGGTCCAAGAAGCCGTGTCTCACACCTTCAAAAATAGCCAAGTGCAAGATCAGGCAAGTCTATCTAGGATCCAAAACTTTTGCCATTATTTTCTTGCTTTATTTGAGTCGGGTTGAGTCACTTATTGAGTTTACTTGTCTATTTTCATAGCTGATCAGTCCGCATCAAGTCTCATTTGTGTTACTTGTCTTAGTTGAGTCGAGTTCCAAAATCAGTTTCGAGTCCCTAAAACTCATCCCACGTGCTAAGTGATCTTACCCTTGGTAGGCCATTGAACAACTTATTGAGCTGATCTAACCTCTTCAAAGGTAAAATCAAAGCTTTGAGAATATTTTGGCAAGCTTATAACGAGAGTTGCGTGATACACAAGCGCGAGAGTAAACACTAAGGGAGTGAGCGAGGAGATTATTTTCAACTAACCTTTATTGCAAGATTACCTAAGCATGTCTAACACAGGAGGAGATAGTCCCTCGGCCTTTGATTTCAAACTTTTTGCCGAGTCTCTAAGGGATGACATTCGACGAATCATGGACCAAAAATTAGAAATTGCCCATGAACGGCTTGACAAAGTCGAAGCTGCCCAAAGCGGATCACGAGGGAGTAGGAACCGAAGGAAATCAGTCCAACATGAGTCGGATAGCTCCAATTATTCTGACGAAGAGCTTGGACCACCAACGAGGAGAACCAACAAGAGTTACAAACCGAGGGGAGAGGCGATTAAAGGCATCAAAATGCAAGTTCCGCCATTTGAAGGTAAAATCGACCCGGATGCCTACCTCGAGTGGGAAAAGAAAGTTGAGCTCATGTTCAATTGCAACAACTACACGGAGGAGCAACAAATGAAACTAGTGGTCATGGTATTCTCCGAGTATGCCATTATTTGGTGGGATCACATTACTACTAGTCGAAGGCGTAGTGGGGATATTGGTCCGAGTTGAAGGTACTTATGTGCAAACCCTTTGTTCCTAACCATTATCATCGTGACTTGTACCACAAGTTACAAAACTTAAGACAAGGGAACCAAAGTTTTGAGGACTACTATAAAGAGATGGAGATAGTCACGCTCCGAGCGAACATCGTGGAGAACCGAGAAGCTACCATGGCAAGATTCCTTAGTGGTTTGAGACCAGAGATCGCGGATGAGGTTGAGATGCATCACTACGTGGAGTTGAAGGACATGTTTGAGAAAGCCTTAAAGATCGAGCGAAAGTTTAAGAGAAGGGGTCAGATTAGAACCTTCTTTACGCCATCACCACCCTACTACCGTCCTAGCAATCCGAGAAAGGAGATCAAGCTCTCGAGGAGCTATACCACGCCAACCAAACCAAAACCGACACCGTTCAAGGAGGAAAGTAAAACCGTTTCAAAGTTGGACACTGAGCCTTCTAGAGTAAGGAGCTGCGACACCAAGTGTTGGAGGTGTCAAGGGCTTGGCCATATTGCTAGCCAATATCCAAACCAAAGGACAATGATTGTGCTTCCAAGCGAAGAGGTAATATCCGATGATTAAAAAGAGTACAAGGACATGCCACCACTGGAAGAGTAGGATGACACCGAAACGGTCTGACAACCACTATTGGAGGAGTCCGTTGGATTAGAACTCGTTGCGAGGTAAGCACTAGCCGCACATGTTAAGGAGGAAGAAATCCAACGAGAAAACATCTTCTACACCCGATGCCATGTAAATGGTAGAGTGTGTAGTTTGGTGATAGACCCTGTAAGCTGCACCAATGTTGCGAGCTCGGTGATGGTCGAGGTGTTAGGACTTCAAACCCGCGAGCACCTCCGACCATATCGCTTGCAATAGTTAAAAAATTGTGGAGACATCCGAGTGTCTCAACAAGTACTCATTTCTTTTAAAATTGGAGCTTTTGAGGATGAAGTACTTTGTGACGTAATACCTATACAGGTTAGCCATATCTTACTTGGTAGACCATGGCAATTTGATAGGAGTACTAGCCATGATGGTCTTACCAATACATACACTTTCCTACACAAAGGAAAGAAGATTACACTTGCACCACTCACACCTAAGCAAGTGTATGAGGACCAAATGAAAATTTAGCAGGAATGTGAGAAAATTGATGAGCGAAAAAGAGTTGACAAACATGAAAGAAAAGAAAGAAAAAGATCCGTGCAAAATTAGAGGGAAAAGGCAATAAAAGGGACGGATCATGAGGTAAAACAAGAGGGAAAAATATTATTGAGTGCAAAAGTCAAGGATGTGAGGAGAGGTTTTCTTGGAGGCCAAACCATGCTTTACACCAAGGAAGTTTCGAATGACACTAACATATTTGACACTTCATTGCCTAGTTCTTTTACTAAATTTTGCAGGAGTATGAGGATGTTTTTCCAGATGATGTGCCAAGTGGATTGCCACCCATAAGGGGTATTGAGCACCAAATAGATCTCATACCAGGAACACCCCTGCCTAATCGACCTGCATATCGAAGTAACACCGAGGAGACCAAGGAGATTTAAAGGCAAGTGGAGGAACTTCTAGGTAAAAGGTGGGCACGAGAGAGCTTAAGTCCCTGTGCTGTTCTAGTCATTCTTGTACCAAAGAAGGACGGATCTTGAAGGATGTGCACTGACTGCAGAGCTATAAATACCATCACGGTAAAGTATAGTCATCCCATTTCTCGACTTGATGACATGTTAGATGAATTACATGGAGCGATTATATTCACAAAAATTGACCTAAAATCTGGATATCATAAAATTAGGATTAAAGAAGGGGACAAGTGGAAAATTGCATTTAAAACTAAGTACAGGTTATATGAGTGGTTAGTCATGCCTTTTAGTCTTACTAATGCACCTAGTATCTTTATGCGATTAATGAACCATGTCATGCGCGAGTACTTAGGCAAATTTGTAGTTGTTTACTTTGATGATATTCTCATTTATAGCACAAGTCTAGAGAAGCATTTGCAGCATGTTAAACTCGTGTTAGAGGTATTTCAAAAGGAATGCCTTTATGCTAATCTAAAGAAATGTATCTTTTGCACTGACCAACTAGCATTTCTAGGCTTTGTTGTAAGTTCACAGGGCATCAAGGTGGATGAAAGTAAAATCAAGGCCATCTAAGAATGGCCAAGGCCGACTACCATTGGGGAAGTAAGGAGCTTTCACGAACTTGCGAGCTTCTATCGACGCTTTGTATGCGATTTTAGTTTCATAGCAGCACCTTTGACATCCATCATTAAAAAGGATATATCGTTCCACTGGGGTGACGAACAGGAAAAATGTGAGAACCCGTAAATTTTATTTATTTCTAGGGTTAGCTGGATATTACCGGCGGTTTATCAAAGACTTTTCGAAACTTGCTAGCCCTTTAACCAATTTGACCAAGAAGAACGGGCGTTTTATGTGGGATGATGAGTGTGAGAGTAGTTTCCAGGAATTGAAGCGAAGATTAACCGTAGCTCCTATTTTAGCCCTACCTAATGGGAGAGATAGTTTTTCTGTGTATACTGATGCTTCCGGGGAAGGCTTAGGGTGTGTATTGATGCAGAATAAGAATGTGATTTCCTTTGCCTCTAGGAAACTGAAACCTCATGAGCAAAATTACCCAACCCATGACCTAGAATTAGCCGCAGTTGTCTTCGCCCTGAAAAAGTGGAGACACTACCTGTATGGGGTGACTTTTGAGGTTTACTCTGACCATAAAAGCCTTAAGTACCTATTCTCCCAAAAAGAGCTAAACATGAGACAAAGGCGATGGATGGAGTTCTTAGAAGACTATGACTGTACCATTAATTACCATCCGGGAAAGGCAAACGTAGTGGCTGATGCCTTAAGTCGAAAGGCTCAAATAGCAGGGTTAATGGTTAAAGAGTGGGAAATGTTAGAAGAAGTGAGTGAGTGGAACCCTAGGGTGGAACGTCAAAGGGTAATCTTAGGGAAGCTTGAAGCTCTTGGTGGAGCTATTTTGGGGAGTAAGCACTTAAGCTACAAACTTTCTTGGGGAATTAAGGTATATTGCTTGGAAACTTCTCTTTTGGTTCCATTAATGTCAAATTGATGGCCTATGGTGGCTAAGTAGTTAGATTTATGGATGAAATTATGGTTTATTTGGAAGTTGTATGAATTTCTGATTTTTGAGGAATTTTTCTGTTTTATATGATAAATGTTAGCTAACCTTGGTTGGATGGTCTAATAATGAGCCAAATGGAGCTCTTGTGTGTGAATTTCAAGTAATTGTGGAAAATTTCAGCTTTGCACAAAATTTCAGTTTTAGGGTTTATGAATTGGGGCTTTTCTATAATTGATGTTTGGAATGGCAATTGGCTTGGAATGAAGTTTATTGAGTAGCCTATGAGTGAATTGTGGTTGAATTGGATGGGATTTGATGTTTGTTTGTAGGATGGAAAAGCTAGAATTTAAGGGGAAATGCTGTCAAATTTCCGCCAGGAATTCCTGAACAGTTTCGGGAAAACTGTTATAACTCGATGTAGGAATATCGGAATTTAGTTCTGTTTGTTGCGTTTTAAACTAGACTCCTAGGGCTACAAACCGTGAAAATTTCAGACCCTAGTTCTGTCTGTGTGATTTATGCTGATTTTCCAAAGTTGACTAAAATTACATACCTGTTCTGTCTTTGACTGGACGATGCTGCGACTTAAGGCTAGAATTTAACTAACTTGTGATTCGAATCTGGTAAACATGTCTTCTAAGTAATTGTACCCCTTTGAGTGTATTTTCCGACGGTATAAATTTTATTAATTTTGGCCTTAAGACCTGTGAGATATGATTTTTCCAATGAGAGCGCGCAAAGCTGGAAAATCCTGTTTTCCTAGAATTATTCTTACTTTCCTTTTTCCTCTTAGGTTTGAGAGTTTACTACACCTTTGGCCTTAAAAATCAAAGTATTTTTCATTTTTGAATCATATTTGCATTTTGCTTTAGTAGTTCACTTAAGAGGCATTCGACTCGTGTTCGAGTCTCAACTGTAATTTCTTGTTTCTTGTAGGTCGAGCCGGTGATTCCGGACAACCGTTGGGCGAAAACTTGTGACTTGCTTACTTAAGTGTGAGTGTACTATGCATGACTTGTGTTTACTTGATTTTGTACTTGGATCCTTGAATTGGATACCTGTGATTTATGTGCTCGAGGCGAGAGTGTACTTTATCGCTCTCGTTCTCTTATATGTGTAACTGAATTACTGGAGATGTGTGAATTGAACTGAATGCTTGTGAATTGGATTCATGCCTGGCTTCATGTCGTTTTGGGTATGAACCCTACGACTTCACTGTGAAAACTGAGCTCAAGCCTTAATGGCCGTTTATCGAGTCGAGCCGGTAAGGGCCGGTCGATTAGGTAGCGAGCCGTGAGGTCACTGTGTGTCGAATGGAGCGATTGCTCCTCGACCTTGTGGTATACTCGAGTATTACCCTCTGATTACTGTGAGGTGTTCGGGCCCGGTAGGGGAATGTTCGGTGGAAGGTTTGGGAGTAAAGTGGTGATCTACGGTCGTACGTGTCCGTTGAACGTTGACGGAGAGTCAACGGGAAGTGATCAAGAGTTGCCAAGGGAAATTGGCTCCCGAGAGCCACCCGTATCCTTTCCTTTGAAATTGATTTTGTGTTTTCTTTCTATGGTTGATCGTAATGTGTAACTGAGCATGACTAATACGTGCACTTTGAATGCATGACTTTTAGTACCTCATTGGGCGAAAGCTCACACTCGTACTTTTGTTTTCCTTACAGGGCATCCTTTTGGGAAACCATGAGTTTTGTGAAGCGAGTAGAGCTAGTTAGGCATTCTTTTGTATTTTGTATAGCTCCTCGACTTTTAGAACCCTAATGTGGGACTTGAACATTTCATTTTGAATTGGAAAACCCTAGAGTGGGTTATGTGTATATATTGGCTCGTGTATATATGATACTTTTCTTGGAATTGTACTTGTTCACCTTGCTTATCGGTATTTTTTTTCCGAAACGTCTAGAATTTTGTGTATGTGACCGTTAGCAGTCCTGGCGAGAGCTGGGCAGGCAGCTCGCTAACCCTTAGGGTACGCCCATGGGGAAGGTGGGGCTGTCACAAAAAATCCTTTGACTCTCTTAAACACGCACTCACACACGCAACCATATTGTCTCTTCCTGATTTTTCTAAGACATTTGAAATTGAATGTGATGCATCAGGGATTGGCATAGGAGCAGTGTTGATCCAGGGTGGATGACCAGTCACCTATTTTAGTGAGAAACTGAATGGGGCGATGTTAAACTATAGCACCTATGACAAGGAGATTTGTGCCTTGATTCGAGCACTACAAGTGTAGCAACACTACTTTCGAGCCAAGGAATTTGTCATCCATACCGACCACGAGTCGTTCAAGTTTCTCAAATCTCAAAACAAGTTAAGTAAGAGGCATGTGCGATGGATCTCATTCATAGAGACTTTTTCGTATTTTATAAAATACAAAACCGGTAAGTCCAACATAGTTGATGATGCACTCTCACGAAGGTACACACTTCTTGCTACTTTAGATGCCAAATTACTTGGTTTTGAACTTATCAAGGATTTATATTCAACTGATGATGATTTCAAGTTAGTGTTTGAAGCATGCAAGCAAACGACCCAAGAGAAATTTTTCATATCCGACAGGTTCCTTTACTACTTGGACCGATTGTGTATTCCTAGGTGCTCAATTCGACAACTACTAATTGAAGAATCTCATAGTGGAGGGACTAATGGGACACTTCGGGGTAGCTAAAAACTCTTTCAATTTTGCAGGAACACCTATATTGGCCAAACATGAAGAAAGATGTCGAAAGAGAAGTGGCTAGGTGCATCCAATGCCTTCGTGCCAAATCCAAGATAAATCCACATGGTCTCTACATGCTTTTGCCCATACCTAGTGAACCATGAGTTGACATTTCTATGAATTTTATTCTTGGTTTGCCTAGAACAAAAAGAAGACATGATTCCATTTTTGTTGTAGTAGATAGGTTCTAAAAAATGGCACACTTTATTGTTTGTCACAAAACTAATAATGCACCATATATTGCAGACCTATTCTTTAAAGAAGTAGTCCGCTTGCATGGTATTTCTCGTACTATTGTTTCTGACCGTGACGTTAAATTCCTGAGTTACTTTTGGAAAATCCTTTGGTCTAAGTTAGGCACTAAATTGTTGTTTTCAACCACTAGTCACCCTCAAACCGATGGCCAAACCGAAATAGTTAATAGGACCGTGTTTACCATGCTACGTGCCTTAATTAAATGCAATTTGAGAACGTGAAAAAAATGCTTACCTCACATTGAATTTGCTTATAACCGTTCTACCCACTCTACTACTCAATTTTCTCCTTTTGAGGTGGTGTATGGTCTCAATCCGTTAACACCACTAGATCTCATGCTTTTTACTTTTGAATGAACATGCTAGCCTTGATGATAAGAAAAAGGCCGAGATGGTAGGCACTTTCATGAGAAGGTTCGAGCGAACATCGAGAAGCGCACGGAGCAATTTGTCAAACATGCAAACAAGGAGCGTAGACATTTGCAATTCGAACTCGAAAACTGGATTTGGCTACACATGCGCAAGGAACGTTTTCCCCGAGAAAATGTGAAGCAAGTTGATGCCTCGCGGAGATGGACCATTTCAAATCCTTGCAAAAGTCAACGACAACGCCTATCAACTTGACCTTCCAAGTGAGTATGGTGTTAGCTTTACTTTCAATGTCGTTGACTTGCTTCCCTTTGATGTAGGTGACGACTTCGATTTGAGGACAAATCCTTCTCAAGAGGAGGGACTGATGAGGAATCGCCAAGAACTCAAGTCGTCGCTTCAAGAGGCTCGAGTGAGGTTCTAAGTACACCATTGATGAACCTTGGACCGATGACTCGAGCAAGGGCAAGGAAGATGCGAGAGACCCTCCAAACATTCCTACAAGTCATCCGTACATATATAGGAGGAATTCAAGAGAATAACCATACATTAGTGAACCTACTCCAAACCCATAAGGGAGCCGCGGATGACTAAGAGAGCACGGCTTGTAAGACGGGCCTCCTTTGTCGAGTCAAGTAGCTAGTTGTTGGAATAATAATAAAGACCGGATCAGCTCATGTTGAGCCCAACCAACCAGCCTTAGCCCATTAAGGGAGAATGAGATTATTACATAGATCCTTAGTAAGCTAGGTTTAGGATTATTTGGAGTTAATAAACGCTTTTCCATTGCTCGTTAGGATTTCAGTCCATGAAGCCTAAAAATATGAGGCTTAGTCGAGTTATTATTCATTCAATGATCAATAAAAGTTTTCAGCTTTAAGAGTGCTTTCTCTTAACTTTGATTATCCTTTGAATATCTTAGATTCATTCTAAATGTTCTTTTTGACTTATCAAGCAAAAGTTACACTTGTTTGTGGCGCCATTCTACCAACACCATAAGTTCCTTTAATCTTTTTTTGAGGGTTAAGAAACAATCTTAGTTCTCATCCAAGAGATTCTAAAGGGGTTTAAGGTTCCATTCATTCAAAGTTCGAAGTCACGTGTCTAGATCTTGTTTGTTGGAATACGAGTTCGCCAAGCACGGTTGGGTTCGTATCAGATTCAGTTCATAAGTTGGTCCAAATTGAGCCGTAAGCTGCTACAACATTCTGATTTTTACTTGTGCAAGGCAGAATTTTCAGTCAACTTTGCTGATTTTCTTGTATTTATAGAAATTGAATCAAACTCTAAATTTTATACCATAAGAATCCGTATGAGTCTAGTTCAAACGCAACAAATAGAACTCAATTCCGACTTTCTTATACGAAATTATAGCCAATTTCCCAAAACTGCGCAGTGCCTCCTGCAAAAATTTCTAGATTTTCTAACAACTTAAGAAAATGAAACTTTTTTTAACAAAATTTCACTCCCTTGGCTCAAATTCAACATACATGTGAAGATTAAGGTTTAAAAAAGTATCTTAAACAAAAATCTTGTCAAAATCACCATAAAATGACTGATATTTCCATATAGAAGCTATATCAAACTTACCATAAATTTCTCCATCAATCTACTAAGGTTTTCATGAAATGTACCTAATTCTCCTAATCCTTCTTCTTTATCATAGGAAGAGACATCTAGCATGATTCTTAGCCGAGAAATCCACCAAATTTATCATACATATCTCACTTGTCGGTTACACTAGTACCGTGCACTATGAAACTTTACGTGTACCCAAATAAGCATGCGCCGAGTTGAATAATATAATAGAAGAAAATCATGATTCAACCATTAAAGCAACAAAGAATTTAAGGCAAGCAAGTTCAAATAAGAGTTATAAAGACAAGTAAAATTTTGGGTCTCGCAACTTCTATTTGAACAAGAAATCTATTCCCCAATTAGCAATTGAGTACGAATACACCTGCCATAAGATTGGACAAAATTTGAATTTCCCTGACTTTAGAATTTGTACAAAAATGGTCTTAACACTAATCAACCGTGCACTGCAACGATTGGATTTTTTAATTGAAATACCAATTGTCATGCCTCGTGTCCCACTATAGATGGATTTTAGCTTAAGCATTTTGGACATATGGATTATGTTCAAAAGTTACTGGATCGGACCAAAATCCATAGAATTGTAGTTAATATCAGAATGAATATCGAATGATATTTACAAGATTAGATGTGTGGCATTGGACTACGAGCGTACAAGGAAGAGCAAATATTTAAGTGTTATATAGCACTAAGTGCTAAATTTACTTAAGGATAGGAGTCGCCTCTGAGTTCTCAAGTATGAGTCACTTCTAGAGTTCTTTTCAAATACATTATAACAATATTCTAACCCATGCATAACATTTTAGTTTGCAATAATAATAATACTTTTCAAATAAAAATGAGTTATGTGAAAGGAAAAGGTTAAAAAATTTATGAAAGTATTATTTTAATATCAACTTATATCAAAAGATCTTATGTTAAATATCTTAGAGTTTGTTTAGCAAGCTTGTTTTTCTTGCTTAACGAATACAAAATTTATTGAAAACACCATCTACAGTGACACTTTAAAACACTTACAAGTTTTAGAAAAATACAAAAAGAAAAAGTATATTAAGACAACCCACCCATTTGTCAATAGTAAGTGGCGAAGATAGGTGTCGGTGATGGGTATTAGGTGGTGGAAAGAGAGGGAAAGGGGTAGTTTTGGACAAATAAAGTTAGTGCATTTTTTTTGAGTATTTGTCTAAAATTTACTGTAACCTATTATAGAATTTTTACAAACCTTTTTGCTCTATGAAACTTTACGTGTACCCAAATAAGCATGCGCCGAGTTGAATAATATAATAGAAGAAAATCATGATTCAACCATTAAAACAACAAAGAATTTAAGGCAAGCAAGTTCAAATAAGAGTTATAAAGACAAGTAAAATTTTGGGGTCTCACAGCTTCTATTTGAACAAGAAATCTATTCCCCAATTAGCAATTGAGTACGAATACACCTGCCATAAGATTGGACAAAATTTGAATTTCCCTGACTTTAGAATTTGTACAAAAATGGTCTTAACACTAATCAACCGTGCACTGCAACGATTGGATTTTTTAATTGAAATACCAATTGTCATGCCTCGTGTCCCACTATAGATGGATTTTAGCGTAAGCATTTTGGACATATGGATTATGTTCAAAAGCTACTGGATCGGACCAAAATCCACAGAATTGTAGTTAGTATCAGAATGAATACCGAATGATATTTACAAGATTAGATGTGTGGCATTGGACTACGAGCGTACAAGGAAGAGCAAATATTTAAGTGTTATATAGCACTAAGTGCTAAATTTACTTAAGGATAGGAGTCGCCTCTGGAGTTCTCAAGTATGAGTCACTTCTAGAGTTCTTTTCAAATACATTATAACAATATTCTAACCCATGCATAACATTTTAGTTTGCAATAATAATAATACTTTTCAATAAAATGAGTTATGTGAAAGGAAAAGGTTAAAAAATTTATGAAAGTATTATTTTAATATCAACTTATATCAAAAGATCTTATGTTAAATATCTTAGAGTTTGTTTAGCAAGCTTGTTTTTCTTGCTTAACGAATACAAAATTTATTGAAAACACCATCTACAGTGACACTTTAAAACACTTACAAGTTTTAGAAAAATACAAAAAGAAAAAGTATATTAAGACAACCCACCCACATTTGTCAATAGTAAGTGGCGAAGGTAGGTGTCGGTGATGGGTATTAGGTGGTGGAAAGAGAGGGAAAGGGGCATTTTTGGAGGTGTTTTGGACAAATAAAGTTAGTGCATTTTTTTGAGTATTTGTCTAAAATTTACTGTAACCTATTATAGAATTTTTACAAAACCTTTTTGCTTTTTATTATGTTCAGAAAATGGCGGTGAAATCCTATGACACACTGCCCATCCTTGCCACAAACTGCCACCACATCTATCCCATAAACTTCCCCTATCACATCAATCCCTCCCCCTTTCTTCTTGATGCGAAATATGGGCTGCTTAAGGGTTATGTTTCAAGTTTCAAGTAAGTCAAGTTTTTATTAGTAGCTTAGTAGTTTATTCTCTAGATTTCTAGGTAATTTGGTAGAATAAACTTGATCCAAGATCTCATATTGAATTGGATCCGAATTAGTTGTCAAGTCCATTGGTTAATTAAGTCATTTTGTTAGTTATTTGCTTGTGTAATAATTGGCTAGCAATAAGTTTCTTAATTGGGCCGTGAGTTATTTGATTAGTGTTAGGTAAGTTAAGTTGAGTCCATTAAGTTTAGGTATAGTAGGGTTATAAATAATTGTATTGTTCCATTCAAAGGGAGGGAAAATTGAACTTTTTTTAGAGAGTTTTCTCTTAACTTATAGCTGACTGCTTTGAATACTTGAGATGGGTTCTTGAGTGTTCATCTATGGATTATCAATCAAAGAACGCGTTTGATTGGTGGTGCCTTCCTACCAACCTTAATTCATCTTGAGTGGTCTCTGATCGAATTAGGTTCCATTCCTTATACCAAGATTCGTTATTCGCGTGAACAACGGGTTGAGGTTCTTTTGTGTCCATAACCTGATAGATGTAAATCCTTCCGCTGCATGATCGATTCGATTTCTTCTCGAATGATCCTTGGAGAATCGGGTTCGTATCAGTTGGTATCATAGATTCGGCCTCTTGATTTAGATTAATATCATTTTCTTTTCTTATTTTTCTCTTTGTTCTTCTACCAAACCCTACCCTATTCAAAAAAAAACTGTTCATCGTTCTAAGGTTTGAATCTCTTGTGATTTCCTTGTGTCGTTTGTGTGTGTTTAGTGCATGTTGTTACTTTTGAGTCATTTAAAAGGGAAAAAAAATAGAAGAATTACTGTTCATCAAAACTTGTTCATCATTACTGTTCACCTATCATCACTGTTCATGTTACTGTCCATCCTTAAGTTACTGTTCATTCCAAAACAAAATTTTCTGTTCATTATTTTCTTAGGAAAATCTGAAAGTCTCACCTTAGGGTTTCTCTCGTGTCTTGCTGAATTCTTCAAATAGTTGGCTGTTCGCACATTTTTGTAGTGTTTCTAGAAATTCTAGGCTCAATTCTTGGTTTTCTTGAAATTCTTGATTGAGAAATCATCAATCTTAGAGATTTCTTGAGAATTCAAAATTGATTCTTTAAGGTCTTGGAAATCTTGGTAACAAATTTTGTTTGTTCTTGAATGTTGTTGGCTGTCCATTGAGTTCTTGAATGAAATCTGTGCATTGAGCCTTGTTAGACCCCCAAATTTGTTCAAAATAAGTTGTTGAGTTTTGGAAACAAAATGATCCAATCCATTGTTGAAAAGGAGGCAAGAACAGCCCTACTTTCCTAGTTTCCTAATTTGAGTTGTGTTTGTTCCAATAGTTTCCTAACTGGAATTTCTGCCCAAATACACTTTGGATTTGTACTAAAGAGTCTCTAATCATTGTTTCACGTGGGAATAGGGATTGCTTCCATTAAATTTTGTTGCCAATTTCCAAATTTGGTAGGGATTCCAAAGAGAAAAAAATTGCACAAGCTTTTACTAACTTTCCTAGTTGGAATTGGAAAATTTCCTTCAAAATAGCCTTACTTTTTGTGTCATTGTCCTAAATTTCATGGGAATTGGGTTAAAGGTAGTTTCTAATCCTATTTTCCTTAGAAGAAAGGGAAGGAAGCAACCACGTAATTCCAAATTTCAATTGGCTTCCAAATTCCGGTCGTAGAGTCTTTTCGAGTCGAGTTAGGATTCATTAGTTGCCTTTTCTTTGTAGCAATTCATTCCAGTGAATTTCTCACAAAAATTTCAGCAAAATTAGCGTGTCTTGAGTCATTTTATTCTAGTTATTTCATGACAAAAGTTGGAAAAATTCTAAAACAGTCTTGAATTTCCTTTCTTTAGTTGTTTGGTCCGAATCTGTCCAGGTTTAAATTAAGTCCATTGAGTCACATGTTCAGCCTTAGTTTTGTGTCATTTCTAGCAATTGTTAGAGTCTTTTGAGTCTTTCATTCCTTTATATCTTGTGTGTGAATCTGGTTAGCTTATTCCACACAATCTTCTTGTGTTTTGGTTGTCAAGTTGATTGAATTACCTTAAGTAAAATTCTAATTTCTTCAAAGGAGGTGAACTGAGCTTTGAGAAATTGTTGAGCTTATTAGTGTTACACATCTTTCACTGATATACACTAGTGTGCATGTAAACACATGAGGAAGTGATTGTGAGGAACATATATTTTGTTTTGCAGTAACCATTTTGCAGGTACATAATCATTTCCAATGGAGTAAGATCATCACACTTTGGTTCCCTATGATCTAGTGATCAATACACCTCTACGAAGCTGACTTATTCAAGGAATCGTGGAAGTGAAGCTATGAGTTTTCCATAGCTGATCGTGAGTATTTTCAAGCTATCCAAGAGCCATGTGCACCGGATTGTGTTATTCATGAAGTATGCAAGTCTTCTACAATCCAAGCGGGCCACTATGAGAAGAATTGGTTTTCAAAACCACCAACACTTGCTGGTATCATTCCTTTCTATCTAAGATTTCAGGACAAATCTTTTTTAAGATGAGGCGAATGATGCGAAATATGGGCTGCTTAAGGGCCATGTTTCAAACTTCAAGTAGTTCGAGTTTTTATTAGTAGTATAGTAGTTTATTTTCCAAATTTCTAGTTAATTTGATAGGAATAGACTTAGTCCAAGAGATTGCGAGATAGATCCTTAGCTCTGATATTAGCTGTTATGACCTGCGTTTTGACTCGCTACGCAACCCATAAACGACAAGCCCCAAGGATCTAGATTTTGGTAAATCAAGTTTGGTTGGCGGAAGATGGTAGAATGACACCACAGTAAGGGCGATTCTTGATTGATAAGTCGATTGAAAACCCTAGATTCACACTAAGGTGTTCAAGAAAGCTCACAAGAAACCAAAGAAAAAACTCTCACATGTATTTGCTGGAAAATTTTGACTAAAGAAAACGTTGCAAGTTTGGCTATTTATAGCCTTACAAGACCCAAACCCTAAACTTTTTTGGAAAAGCGTAAGTTTCCTAATGCAACTAACAAGACACGAGTCCCTAACCCTAATAACACTATTATTTTGTCTTGATATACTAAATATGCCTTCATATTTAAATAGTAAATAGCTTAACGCTAGGAAATAGTAAATAGCTTAAAACTATGAAAATCACAAAAAAAATTGAAAAATTTGATCTGAGAAAGACTGGCCCAGGATATGGCCTAAAGATCAACTTAAAAGGACGAAAAGACTTAGGAATGGGATCTACGGATGAATCTGCGAACTGGAGTGGCACGGATTTGGGTCACGGATCTGCTCTACTTCACGTTCCTGCATTTTTCTTTGACAACTCGCAACTCCAACATTTAATCATTTTCATGCATGACTTTAACCAAAGTAATGGTTGGACATTCCTCTTGATTAACCACGTCAACAACTTGAATTACATTCACAATGGCTCGTTCATCATCGAGTAAACCCTCAATAGCCCGTGGTCCTCCAACTTGCTTTTGAACTGCTCGTACCAACATTTGTAGACTTTCTTTAAGTCCTCTAGCTCTAGCACGAATCACAAGACCAATCGAAACCTTCAGAGGTGTCACACCACTCGAAATAACTTGAGCTGCCTGACAAGCACGAGGTATGCATATAAAACAATTAAGCTCATTCCACAGTCAAATTTTACATTTATAAAATTTTAAATACCCCACATGCGATTTTCTGCAAGTATACAGGCCATGATGAGTATAAGATATTAAGGGTCGAATCCACAGGGAAGCATGTCAATTACCAATGATTTTCGAATTTCTTTATTATTTAGACTATCATAAATGCTCGATATTCAATCTACACTATAAACAAGAGACAAAAGTAATAAAAACAACAATAGAAAACTCCTAGAAGTGTGGAATTCCTAACTATTCTTGCAAATGAAATTACCTGTTAATTGAATGTGATTATCTTGGCTAATTATGGTATAACTTCCTCATATATGTGAAACCTACTTTCGTAGTGAATCAACTATACTTGTAACTAAACCATACATACTCTCGTGGTTATAAAATTAACTACAAACTCATTTCTTGTATGAAATTACATGAAACTAATCACTAAAGTCGCAAAGGTGCTCTTCTACTCTCGTGAGTGAACTCACTAGGTTTATCACTTCCTTGAGCTAGTATGAAATCCCAATTCTCATTGCAAACTTAACACCTTAAGATTATCACAATTAATGCCCAATTAATCATGATTAGAAAAGCAAAAGTGCTAAATAACTTGCTCAAAATAATATCATCAAATAATCAAGTAAATATCACAAACAAGATATAGAAAGTTCTTTCATAACTCTAGATTTAAACTTTAACAAAATATGAAAACAAACACCAAACTTGTATTATAGCCAAACATAAGAATTAATACAAGAAACAAAGAGGTCAGAAAGAAGTCAACCTCATCACATGAGTTCCAAGCATCTCCATCTTCATCCTCTATCTCATCCAAGTTTAGCTAGTAGAAGAATGGATGAAAACTATACTACTCTATACTAACCTAATAAGCTAAACTAATGAACTAAAAAAACTAGTGAAAACTACATTTTTGGTAGTGTCTCTATCCTTCCAAAGTTGTTAAACAAGCTCTACAAATGCCCTATTTATAGAGGAATTCAAGATGTAAAATGACTTGTTAAAGTTGACGCAAAATGCATCTTAAAATCACCAAAAGTTGCTTGAAATTTCTATGCTTGCTTGCTCATATCCAGTCGAAATTCTTATAGATAAATTGGTCAAAAAACTTGTTTGAGCAGAGTACAAGTTATAGAACAAGTTGCAATTGCAATTGAAGAAAATGTGACATGAGAAAACGCCGGCTAAGGTTGCGTATTTACCTCACGTTTTCCTCTTTTGCAGGTTTTCTCATTTCTGGTCAATCTTCAACTTTGCTCTGTTTTACCACCAACGTCAATTGATATTTTTTTTGATAATGGAGGTTGAACTAACTCTTGTACAAAGCATGAAAATTATAGCTCTTTGAGTTATACTTCAAATGCTTTAAGAATTATTCAATTTAGAGCTTTGTGGACTGAAAAATTATCAAAATACCCTTGACTGGTCAAAACTCTATTTCAGCTTTCAATAACAGAAATGACCAATTGTATTTTAACTTTTTGACTAGGAAATGAACTAGATTTTAATGTCTTCATAAGAAATATAGAACCATATGTTAGCTTCAAAATGGCTTAATAATCACCTCAATTCGATACTTGTAACTCAAGATATAGACGAAATACCAATAGGTGTGAAAGCTGTTAATTTTTTCCTCTTTTATACCTGCTTGCATTTCATCTTTTGAGTATTTGACGCTTCATATTCTCTTTAAAATCACTTCAAATTGTCAATAATCATCCAAATATCTTCTCAAGTCATTTCATATACAAAAACATAAAGTTTTCACCACTTTAATTCATAGAAATGCAATTTTTCACACTTAAACCACAAAATGCATTCTTCACTAGAAACCTAGTTAATTAGCTATAAAAATAAATAAAACACACCCAATACCAAAAGCCCAAACTCACTAAAAACATTTAAAATGCATACTTGTCAAATTCTCCCACACTTAAACTATTGCTTGTGCTCAAACAATTAAGGATTACAAACCAACAATTAACCAAGATTTTGAAATTAAACATGTGTGCACAATTCAACTTCATTTCCTCAAAAAAAAAGTAAATAACCATTATACAATCATTCAATTAAACTTAAGTACTCAAACTATCAAGTAAAGGAGAGTCAATTATGCCGTAATTTTAACTAGTTCAAGTCAATTCCTTTTTGAGTTTCGAAACAATCACTTGTAAATTGTGAATTTGATTAAGACGTGGGGAATTCTCTATAAATTTGAACTCAAAGTATTTTTTGATAAGAAACTTATTTGAGCCTTGCTTTTGGTTGACATGTTGACGCTCAAGGGTACCCAAATCTCCTTTGGTGACTTGATGGGTGTGAATGAATCATAGAGACTATCTGGCAAAACATTGAAGATGTGACCTCTACACACCACTTCATCTTCTTCACGCTTTTCCTTTTGTCTCTTCAAAGCCTTTGAATCGTCATCCTTTAGAGGAGGAATTTCTAGAAGAATTGGGTTCAACACATATGCTACCTTCAAGGCTGTTAAGAAAAAGATCATCTTACCCTTCCACCTATTGAAATCGGTTCCGATTCCATCCAAGCTGTAACCAACTTGACAAAGTCTTGATTCATCACTTTGATAACAGATTCTTGAGTAGACTCCATACCAACCTTAAATAACTAACACCTTAAGATTGTTGGAAAAAATGGAGATTACAAATGTATGGAACCTACTACAAAGCTATTACAAGAATAATTTCAAGAACTTGACTAAACTAATTATGGGGAATTCAAGAGAGTTTCCAAGGCATGTAATCACTTCCTTAAGGTATTATTTGCTCCCACTATCTTGCTAACCGAGTTGAGATGGCAAATTTCCTTTAGAATACAATCTAAATGAATACTAGATTATAGCAAATTTAAGCTTAGTTTTCACAAGTAAAGGATGCAAAAAGTTGGTTTTGCAAATCTAAAGTACCTTAAGCACAAGTAGCCATAAGAGAGGTAAGACTATCTCTTATTTATAGACAATACAAGAGTAAAAGTACATAACTTCACTTAATGTCCATTCATGAATTTAGTACACCAAGTTCATGAACTAATGAACTTGAGAAGATACGTCAATGTATCTTCACTTAATATTCACTTAGGAATTTAGTACACCAAGTACATGAATTGAGAAGTTTCATAAATGAACTTGAGAAGATACACCAATGGACCAATGAATCTTGTAGGAAATTCATGAATCAAACTTCTAAACATGAAATTGAAAGATCATGTCACAAGTTATGATCACTTTCATACTACAAACTAATTCCCAACATAACATCATTTCATTTCATGGTAATTGCTCATATACAAGATACATATAATAGTTAAATTTTGAGTACTCAGCCTAGAGAATTATTCTTTCTAGAAAGGCAGTCAAAGGATTTCGCAACTACCACTTGCCCAACATGAACATGGACCAGAGCCTCGGCAAATGACTACAGCTAACCATATGTGAATCATGAGTCAAAGGCTAGGTAAACAGCTATAATTAACTATACTTGAACATGGTAGGACGATAAATCCTACCGTCCATCTCATGACCATTTATAGCTTATCATAATATAAACTCATTTCATAGATCACATGCATATTCTTTTCAATTGGTAACATATGCCACTCATTCATAACTTGTATCATAAAAAACATAGATAAATGAGCATACATGATCCATTTGCATATAATAACAAAGGATTTCATTTGAAGAAATTCATATTCTAGTGTTGGAAAAAATACGGAGGGGCAAGTACCACCTATCTCAATCTGCTCTTTTGATGAGATCTTAAGGTGCCTTACAATTGTTTCAAAATATAGTCAATAATATGTATACCTCAATTAGTTTACATTTCATTACATATTTCTATCTTAAATAACCATAGAAATCATGTTTTGATCTTCTATAAATAGTATTGGAAAGGTTTCCCAAAATACAAAATTTTTGCTTTTGGAAAATTTCTCATTTTAGAAGATTTCCCTATTTGGAAAGTTTTCCTTTTAAGTAGATTTTTCTCTTTTTAGAAAGTGCCCTAATTTGAATATTCGTATGGAAAGTTCCTATTTTTGGCATAATTGGGTTCGTACTAGTTTGGGCCAGATGTTACTCTGGACTCGACCCTAGGGATATGCACAATCGATGAAAAAACCTTCTTTTTATTTAAATTTGAGTGTACAAATAAACTTGGGTTTTTAAAACTATTCTTGGGTTTATTTGTACAAACTAGTTTATTTTAACAAAATTGGGTTTTTAACAGATATATTGCGTTTGACCAATTAAAAGGTATTCATGGCAATAAAATTTGAGTTTAAACAAATGTGTTGGGCCTTGACAAACACATAAATCACTTGGATTGACATGCACGATTTCGGCTTTAGGAGGTGCAAAAACTCTTAAATGAAACTCAAAATATACTATTCAATAACATAGGTAGTTGGACCCAAAGGCAAAAAATATTCCATTCATTGGAAATTGCCCAATGTTAACTAATAACAAGTATACGATGGGTCTAATTTAATTCATTTGGGTCTTTATGAGTGGGTCCTAGGGTCACAATTAGAACGAATTGGTTGGCTTGATTTAAAATAAGCAAGCAAAGTAAACATGGGCCCAAAGCTTAAATAGACCCTAAACAGCAGATGAAAAGGAGTCCAATAACCCATGACGAAACTAAGCGATCTAGCTACGTGTCAGCCATCATTGTCAACTTTAACATAGCAACAACAATAGGCATGTTAATTGGGCTTCGATCTAGTTAACATCTTTGGCCCTAAATTTATTGGACTGAATCTTATGCAATGTGAGTTGAACTAAGTTTAGACCAAAATATTTTATTCCATTTAGATGTGAGTGGAATTTGAGATACACTAAAATCAAACCATTTAATTTTAAGAGTACAAGTCACTTCTTCTATCATTTTCAACACTTTTTTCACTGTTTACTCAAATCTAGTTATTTAGTACTCTCCAACATTAACAAGAAGAAAATATCATTTTCATTTTCCAAAATTTTCCCTTTTTTGTATTTTACAAGTTATGTGGGAATTAAGAAGATTTCTTTAACTAAATCTAGTCAAATGATTAAATTTGAGATGTCTAATTTTATAATAAATTATTTTTTCTAATCTCTAATTGATGAGTTATGGATGTTATGATAAGCTATACTATTTTTTGTCATAAAATTTAAACATTTATTGATATTGCAACTTTACATAGATGTTATAAAACATCCATGGATTGACTATTTGTTTTGTTTAACTTGATTTTGTTAACGTGAAATGTACATGATGTGAGTTTGGGCTTACCCGAATTAGGTATGATATTTGACTTTTTTTTTGTGAGTTTAATATGAGTTACAAAAAAATTAGCCAGTTACGTTGAACTTGAGTTTGAAAAGTGACATTTTAATTTTATATAAGTTGAGTTTCAAAATGTCAAAACTCAATTCACATAGTTCTGAGTGACAGACCTAAATGGCCAATGGCTACGGTGACTGCTTGGTGCTCCGCTGCCACAATTGTTGGCGTTGGCCAGCTAGTGGTTGCCGCTGCCCCTCTCCCCTTTCTTTTAATTTTAAGTTTCTTGCGAAGCTAGCCTTATGAAACCCGAAGCCGCAACTCTTGTTCTAATTTTCAGACCGTTTCAATTCAATAACCTCAAGTTTTGATCAATTTATATTTAATTGTTTTCCTTCTTTCTTTCTGGGCGCAGGACTCGAAACTGAGTATCAATACTCAGGCTTCTAGTTTTTGTCGACAAACAGTAGCTTGACTTCAAGTGAACCTTATCCCATTCACTGGCGGATTTAATGTGGAGGCATGACCCACTGTTACTTTAAATTCTTATAGTATTTATAGAATTTTGATATAATTTCATATGTATTCTTGGAGTTTTCTTACGAAAGAAATAAAAGAATTATATAGTCGTCTAAGTTGGTTCATAAATTAATATTCTAAAAGGATATATGAGTCACAAATTTCATTTGAAAGTAAATTAAAAAAAAAGTTTTTCATTTTAACTTATTGGTGAATATTTTTTTGCTTAAAAAAATAGAAAAAAGAAGTAAAAAATTTTAGTGTTGCTTTTTGCCTTCACTAAGAATTTTTTCTGGCTCCGCCATGTTTAATCAAGAACTATTCTAAGACTCTGAACAAAGAAACCTTTGCCAATAAGGCATCATGATAGAGTCCTATTTATTTTCTATTTTTTTAAACATTCATATTAGTAGAAAATATTTTTTTTTTAACGGCAAACTCCCAAGTGGGGGAATTTATTTCTTTGTAGAATGCATTTTGTTGTCTGGCGAAGATTTTGTAATACATATGTGGGTATTTATTCCTTCTTTTTACTTTTCAATCTATGGCACCTCTTTTTATTTTTTACAAGTGTCTACCATATATTTGAATAAATTACTACATCGTATGCATTTGTAGAAACGAGGTAGGCTGCTGCTAGTTGAAAATTTTGTACCAGAGTTCTCAAGGCCGCTATCTAATTAAACTATACGAGACCTCAAATTTTGGTTTCTTTAGACGCATTCGGTTTGCTGCTAGAGTGAGGAACCTAAAAGTTTAATTCCCTTCACTTGAATTGATACAAACTAATCTATGTTCTTAATTGATGGTGTTGTGAATTGTTATTCAATTGATGCATGCAAATTTCAGGCTGTGGTACTTTTAAATAAATTCTTAATTGATGGTGTTGTGAATTGTGATTCAATTGATGCATGTAAATTTCTAGTTTTGGTGCTTTTATTTAATTAGTTACTATTCAGTTTTTGGTGCAATTAGGTGGATTTGTGATCAATAATCTATTGGACCTTATCCTTATTGTTAAGATCATTGACGTTAGTGCTAATTCCAGTCCATAAAATTTAGCCACAGTGCAAAGTCATTGAGCTGTCTACCATAAACTAATTGTCTCTTTTCTCCAAAGGAGGATATCCACCAAAGTCAAAATCTTCATGAGGTCCAGTTTTGATTGAAATTTCCTTTGAAGGATAAGGTACATGATAGATGATAGGAGATGCTGATATAAATGTAGATATACTAGCTTACAAAATGTAGCATAGTGGCGAAGTTTGTGGAGAAAATATTACAAGCACTAAAATAAGTTCTGAATAAGCTTTTGTTGACACTATAAGAACAAAATATGCTAAAAAAGTTGATGCCACAAGATGAATCTTCCTGTAGATCTTGATATCCTATTTCTCCCCTTTTTCCTATTATTTCCTTCTCCCGCCTTGTATATAAGCCATGACAGAGTTTGTTCTAATGCTTTTAGGTTTGAGTTGTAAGGAGCATTGACCTCCGTATCATTTGTATAAAAGTTTTGTCATTATTAGGAACTCTCCTTTATTATGTCTTGTGTAACTTTTTCAAGGGAAATTTTTTGGCTTTAACTCAGTTATTCTATTCAAGCAAGCTGCTTCTTGCATCATTCTTATGTTCTCCTTTGGAACTAATTGGATTCTTAGTTACTCTTATACCTTACAAGTGGTCAGGTTCATCTGCCAGAGAGTGCAAATTAACCAATTTTGTATCGTTGCCCATGGTTTTCTGCAATTGTTCAAGATGCTCTAGAATTTGGAACTGACTCTCTTTGTTCACTCTAATTTTATGTCAAGGCATTTCCTTCTGAAATTGTGTAGTCTTTATATACTTGATTTCCCACATTAGCATATCTCATTTGGTCAAACTAATACCTCTAAGATTTGATCTAGCATTTTAACGTTGTATTCTTGAAATATTAAACTAATTTTTGAAATTCGGATACTCAATGGAAACCTGAAGATGAGCTCTTATGAGAGAAGTACAAATGACTGCTCTAACTGCTTTTATATAAAACATATTCATAGAAATCATTATCAGTATCAGTATTAGCTATCCAGTGTATAAACCATTGAATAAAACTCCCAAGTCTTGTTCATGTATATCTCCTGGGTCTATTGAATGTGTCAGATAGGACATCAATGCTAAGAAAATCCAGCTGCAATCTGATCTACGGGCCTGCCTTTTGGCAATGGAAAATTGACTGCATGGCAGAAGAGGTTTCCAAGTAATGGACTTTCGAAGAACAGAAGAAGTTCAAGGATGTTGTGAGAATGCATTCCAAATCTTTTGGACAAAGTTTAATCAATTCTGCCCTTGAGTACTTACCTTGGCAAAGCAGAGAGACTATATACTATACTATTGCTTAAATGTACATATTCTAAGGTGAATAGCTAAACAAACCAGGTTGGGCTCTTCAATGATTGACACAGATGCTGAATTAGAAGAGACTCCTCCTACCGAGGGATCTAGGAAACGGTTTCAGGCCAATCATATTACCTCAAGTATTTCAAAATATGCGAAGACCAAATACCTGATGGGTCAAAGATGATGCTACAATAAGTAACTTTCTAATATTATGGTGCCCTATGCCCTTGTTTATAGAAAGTATAACAAATTAAGCAGGAAACAGTTTACATGAAACTCACTTCGTTTGTTTGCTGTGCATTTTGATATGTCCCAATCGAAACGTGATTGCGGCATTTTAAGGGCTCGGTTTAGAAAGCTATATCTGATTCTCATTCATTAGTAAGGGGGAGCACAAGCTGGATTTCATTAGAATCAGTGCCAAGAAATGCAAATTGCGAATATTTATTCGAGTCATTTTTGAAGCCATTTGTATAAATGCCTATTGTAATTTGTCCTTAAAGCAGGTAGCATCTGAAGTTTCATTAGTATGGGAGATGCAATATGGTAGGGGATTGAGTGAGCCGTTGAACCTGTGGCTCTCCAGAAATTATTAGTATATCAACAAATGCAACTATTAAAAACAATACTTTAGTATAATGACTCCAAACTACAGTTAATGTAGTAAGGCTTAAAAAAAACTACAACCCTAGAAAAATTCCATAGGACTTCAAAAATCACATTCACGATTAAAATCACCAAAAAAAACACATGGTTAAATAATGATCTATTCATACCCGGTTTCATCATTTAAATAACAAAACAAAAGATTAATATTTTCTACTTGATTATGATTAATTAAAAATTGGTAACAGCTCATTTCATCACTAAATCTAATGTGTATATATATATATGTGTGTGTGTGTGTAAGTACGTACGTACGTACGTATGTACTAACTAATTTTACTAACATCTCGTTACAAATGACATTTGACAACTGTCTTCTTTCCATAATAACAAGATAAGAAAAAAGCTATATTTGTTCAAAACCTACTGATATTTTTCACTTCAAATGACAAGTATAAATGTTTAAGTTTTAAGATCCACTACACAATATTTTATTCTACTTCAACCATTATCCACTACCTTGAGCACGTTGGCACGCATGTGTCAGCCTCAAATTCAACTAGTTCCTCGTAAAAATCGAAGACAACTTCTCACCTCCTGATGCTTCTCTATCAGTAACACTAGCATCTGTTAGTAGAAAATACCTTCTTAACCTCAAGTATAAAATTTAACAAAACTTTCGAAACTCCTACTCCAAGTGTAGACATTCGCCTAGAGGAATCTGTGCTAAAATTTCAAAGCCTAAATAGAACTGTAGAAGACTAGGAGGTATAACCGCTGCGTTGCGCGGTGGAATAGCCATGTAAGCCTATTTAGGAGCCGTTAAGTAGGCATTACATGGATAGTGATAATGTCATTGGAATAAATATGTTGTGGTTCCCTTGCATGTGTTTTATTTATTGAGATTT
This sequence comes from Coffea humblotiana, assembly GCA_023065735.1. Classification (NCBI taxonomy): domain Eukaryota; kingdom Viridiplantae; phylum Streptophyta; class Magnoliopsida; order Gentianales; family Rubiaceae; genus Coffea; species Coffea humblotiana. Next base: position 58,346 of record JACYVW010000173.1, read on the forward strand.
ACATACCTTGTAATTTAAGAATGTTTAGAAGAAAATTTAAAAATAGCTTTCAATCCAAAAGCACAATTGTAAGACAGAGCTTATTACATAGACAATATAGATTAGGAGGATAAGGTAAGCATGTAACTGAACTAAAAATTAATATAAAAAGAAAAAAAATATAAAAGGTAATAAAAATATGTAGCTGAGTGTAAAATCTAAACTCATGATAGGGCGAACAAAGAAGAAAAAGGTGAAGCTCAACAGAAGCTTAAATCAAGTGAAGCTATTTAGAAATACGAAACCAGTGATCGGTACATTGCATCGGCCGAGAACAATTGCATCGATAATTTGGACTTTAGTAACATAATACTTGAATTCTGAATGTGTTATGCTAGGGGTACATAATCTCTATTCCATTGGCTCCGAAGATCAGCACAGCAAATGATTTTCTTACTTCTTACAGAAAATATTACTCAAATCTGAAAGTTAGGTGCGCTGGTAGGCAAATGGAGAAGGTAATAAGGAAATATACCAAATGGTAATAAATATCCAGAAGCCGCATGATACAAAACCCATTAGTGCTATCAATGCAGACTATCTCAGCTGCGTTAACAGAAGCATGGGTTTGAAGCAAAAACATCAAAATGCAACTCCAGGCATACACATAAGCCCATGAATGCATGAGTTTTACATCTGTCCGAGTTTGTCTAATCTCGACATAATCCAAAATATTTCCTACTACATCAATGCAGCTTCAAGGCGTACCATGGATAAAGAAAGATCAGACAAGTCTTTGTTTTTTTTTTTTTTTGGCACTGCCAGAGTTATCAGCTTCTGTAGATTCCTTTTCTATCTCTCCAGCATTTCTAAACCTTGCTCTGAGGTGAACTTGTATTCGTGAAGAAGATTGTTCTCCCTCTGAAATTAAAAAGCGTGCCATGTTAATAAATTGGATAAGTGAAGATTCAAGGGGGACAGAAATGATTAATGTAAAAAAATAACGTTGCCATTCTGTTTGAGCATTCTGTTCTTCAGCTTGGACAAGTTCATTGTTGGCGCTGATGCAGAAATCTTTGTTGCCAGAAGACGTTGCCATGCTTTCTTCAAAGTAACAAGCAACCGTGTAACGGTTATTTTCACTACCAACTCTAGTATTTCCTAATTTTAGCTGGACAATGAACTTTTCAAGCTCTTTATGCACCTTTTCAAGCGGCAATTGTTCATTCTATAAGTAAAACCATAAACTTGGATTAGTACACATACAAACTTGTTCACACAGATAGAGACACACGGGAATGGTGACTTATCAATTTTCCTAGAGGGCATGTAAAAAGGATGACAGAAAACACCAACCAGGGAAATCTCTTGTAATCAGCAGAAAAAAAATAAAATAAAAAGACCCAATCTTTCAAGGTAAAAACCATAACGAGAAGGAAAGGCAACACAAATACATTTTTTACTGTACAAAGCTCCATCGTCTGACAAGTTGAAATGTAAACTCAATGACAAGCACACAAGTACCAGAAAGGAAAAATTGTAAGAGAAGCTACAATTCTTACAAAAGCTCAACCAAGCTCAAGATCCAAGCAATTAAATTTTTTTCTGCCTGGGAAAAAAGTCCAAAAGCTTAACACATCAACAAACGCATAACAAGAGAGACCGACAACAGCACCAAGCAAAGACATAGTCACAACCTATATCTATTAATAGTTTCATAAGCACACCAGTACCAGAAACAATTCTTAGGAAGATTCAACCAGGCTCAAGAAAATTAAAAGCAAAGACCCAGAACAACACCAAGCAAAGAAAGAGCCACAACTGATAATGATATAATTGTGCGTTTTATTCGTTGTATTTGGTTTTAATTTTGGTCACTTATTGTGCAAGACACTGGATTTCTGCCCATATTTGGTATTTGTGTTATTTACAGGAGAGTGGTGTTGAAAGTGACAAAAGGAGGGCAAATTCCAGAAGACTAAGCATTCTCTGGCATGCCCACGCTAGATAACGCAGAGCTGCGTGAAAAAAAGACGGACCGCGGATTCTATCCCTGGAGCTACTTCCTTTCTTTGGAGATACATTCTGAACCTACGTGAGATTAGGAAACCTTTGCAGAGAAGACTTTTGGCAACAATTCAATGAGTGAAATAAGGAAGCAATTCTTTTGAGAAACAAATTCTAATTCGAAAAGCAAGAGGGCGACAGCGAGGACTTTAAAAAGAAGATAGCAACAAACTAGGAAGGCAACTTTTGAATCTTGTTGACTTTTCTCTTAGTTTTTCTTTTTCTCCCTAACGAAAGGGAGTAGACTAGCGGCCGCAGTTTTTACTTCTTGAACAAACGAAATTACTTTGAAGTTTTTATCGCATGACCATCATGCGGCAAGGCTAAATGCCTTTATTTAGTTGAGGAGTAATCAAGGTCTGAAGCACAAATAATTGTGAGATCGTTTTGTTTATTCTAAATTCTGGGTTTGTGAGTATTTAATTATTCTTTGTTTGAACAGCCTATTATTGTTTTGATTTATTGGATCAATATGGCCAGTTGTTCAATTGTCTAAATAATATATTGCCAATTAGGACAGGGGTGCGTATCACTTGAATGTCTTAAATTAGTGGCAAATGGTACCAATTTCATTGCCTCGCAAGCAGTCTAATCTGGGTCGTAGGAATAATTAATCTAGTTTAAATGAACCCGCATGTGTGTTTGTTAACTAGAATTGGGTCTATCTAATTCCTAAAGCTGTAATTAGATTAATCCTTCGAGCGTCTCTGGGGTTATCTATTTTACAAGAGGGTAGTTTAAGAGCGTTTCTGGACTACTGTAAAATTAAGGAGAGATTGGGAGTTTGGCGGTTGCCAAATTGCTAAACCAATTTATTTGCGAACGTGTGAATTAATTCAGGTATCTATGATCAATTGCGTGAACCGGTGCCGAGATTATCTCCTTGACTAGGTTGTGTCAATTAAGTGTTTATTACATTCTTTAGTTATTGCACTTCTTGCAATTGTTTAGTTAGTGACCTTACATCTTTAATTTATTTCTTTTATTTTTCTTCCAAAAATTCCCCAAATCATCTGTGTGTGATAAATCCACCAGTTCCCTAGGGAGACGTCCTTACTCGCCACTATACTTGTTCAGTTTTGATAGTAGGTCTAATATAAATTTATTTTTGGTAGTTGACGGCCGCCAACAACCTAGCAAGATTTATCAAAGCCAATGCTTAGAGGAACCGCGATCAGAGCTCGCAAGTAAAGGATACCTAAAAGGGCCGAGCACTCAGTGAAACGGGAGGAAAGAAATGAAGAATCTGAAGAAGCAACTCGGATAGAGAAGGTAGTGAGAGGGAGAAGCTCGAAAAGGGAAAAACTTAGACGCCTGATTGAGATGGCATCTCCAAGAATTCACACCGCATCGATAGAAGTGAACACTGCAAATTGCACCAATCCTCATTTTAGGAAGATGCTTCTCATAGATTCAAGCACGGCAGCAGAAAGAGCTGAACGAGGAAAGAAAATCACATGCGCATTGAAGACGGGCCAATCGGGCAGTCCATTTACCCGTACAAAGTAATAATGATGGAGCACCCACATGATCCGGCTGCTTAAGGAGACAGGGGCTGGTCACGTGACGACACGAAAAGTTTGAAACCTCGGTTACGTCTACGGTGGAAACTTTTCTGCCCATAGTAGGCCAGAACCAATGCAAGGAGGCCAACTGTGCTATGTGGGGACGCCATCTGGGCACCACCGGAGAAAGCCGGTTGTGCGTGGATAAAAAATGTAATATAGTTTAAAATTACAATAAAAGTCCTTTTAAAAATTTGTTCATCACCTAATGCCCAATACTTATATTTGATAAATTGAAATAGTTAATTAAATATTCTATTATAATATAAACAACTATATGTCATTGAATTGATTGAATAATATTTTCTTTTTCTTTTTTTGCCATTTCAACTAGTTGTTAATTACGTTTCAATTGAAATAAAAATTTTATAATTATTTAAATTATTTAATAAAATTATCAATTTAAGATGAACATAAATATAAATACATTAAATTGTATTATTGAAATATTTGATTTAATATAAAGGAAAGACAAGAAGAAATACCAAGAAATTTTTTAAAAATTCATGTGAGTCCTTTATATTGGTAATTGTCTTTATTTATTATTGTAATCGCAATACTTAACTATAATCGATTGAAACTCATATCCACAAGTCATACAACGATTTGTGTTATATTGTTTACAATTAAATTTACTATATACTCAAATTAAAATTCTCTTTTTTTCACTAAATTTTCTTTTATACATGATTTATGTGTTATCATTTATTTGTAATTAATTTAATGAAAAGATGCTCTTTTGGTTAAATGATAAGTTTTGATAATGTGGATTACTTTTAAGGATTTTAATGAGATTTAGAACACATTTTTTATGCATTTAATCTAATTTACATTTTATTTCATTTAAAATATAATTATTTAAAACATAAGGGGCCATATTGATTAAATTTTCAAGTATTAGGGACCAAAAAATATAAAGTCAAACTTTTGACTAATTCTAACTTGATTTTGACCATTAGATATTGTAGTTTTCTATTAGTTGTCCTAAATTTGCCTAAAATAAAAAATTTGGAACATATTTATTTTGGTCAAAATATCAAAGACTAGTTTAACTCATAGACCAAATCATGGGGGACCAAAATTGCACATCTTACTTTATTTTAATCCTGTTTGATATCTCAACTCTTCATTTTATATTTACGCTTCAATTATTTCAAATATCAAACTAAATTAAAAAATAAAAACTACCACAATATTTGTTTTGACATGTACAAAATTCACTAAATAATTTTAAAAATTTCACCTATTTTCCGTTACAATAATTTTGTCTGCCTTTCCGTACTTTTGTTTTCCACGTTTCTTTCACATTCACTTTTTCGCTCTTCACTTTTCATTGGGACCCGCATCTCAATTGGAGTGTTCACAAAATATTTTCTAAGTATTGGGCATTAGATGATGAACATATTTTTAAGAGGGCTTTTATTGTAATTTTAAAATGTATTGCATTATTTCAGCCAAGCACAACCGACTTTCTCCGGTGCCCGGTACATTATTTCTCTGTCCATCTTTGTGCGTGTCCCCACAGAACACAGTTGGCCTCCTTGCATTGCTTCTGCCCACTGTGGGTAGCAGATGGTGTCCCCACATAGCACAGGTGGCCTCCTTGCATTGGTTCTGCCTACTATGGGCAGAAAAGTGAACTTTCCACCGTAGACGCAACCTTGAAACCTCTTGGTGCATTGTATGTTATGTTGATGAGTACCCACATGAGATTTAAGGAAATAAATCCACTAATATCTTAATTGACAAAAAAAAAGACAAAATGGAATCAGAGTTTTTTTTTTTGGGTCCTGACAAAGAAGGGGTAAGATTTAAGAAGTAGACGAGGAAGTGAATTTAGAGTTGACAATTATAAAATATTGTGGTGTAAGATAAACTTGACCCGAAAATGAATAAAATAAATAAATAAATAAAACTTATGCTATGAATCCCATTTCCACAAATCCTATAATATGATAACCTTATAGTTAATCGCTGATAACATGGACTATGTACTGTCAAAAAGGTACAAATGGATTAACTTTCCCAAAAACTAGAAGAACTTTTATTTCCTATGCTAACAATACTGAATGTGCTTTTGCTGAAGAATTAGGTGTTTACACTCATCCAACTTAAGAAAACATCTCATACTGTGCATAGTTAAAATCACAGGCAACTAGCTATGCTTTGAGGTTGGCAAATGATATATCCACAGGACCATTTTTATTTCCACAGCAAATTGCTATCAAAATGACAATGATGTCCTCCAATGGTTAAAGGTTGAATGCACATTGAAAAAGGTGAATTTGTCATTTCAGCTGAAATTGGTAGTGGCATTAAAATTTCGCAACGGATCTTCTGTCCCACATTCTGTGCCACTCTCTGTCCCATTTTTTATTATATTGTTATTTCTCCTACATAAATATCATGTTTTAGTTCTTTTTTATTTCCTTAAAATCCAATAACTATTAATTGAGTAAAAAATAAATACAGCAGTTTCAAAAAATCAATATATAATAGAAAATTTAAAAATATAGCAGAAAATTCATAAAAAATCTCATTTTTTATGCATTTTGATTTTTTGAGTTTGTTAAATTTTGTGTATTACTCAATTAATAGTTATTGGGTCTTAAGGAAACAAAAAAGAACTAAAACATGATGTTTATATAGGAGAAATAACAATATAATAAAAAATGGGACAGAGAGTGGCACAGAGTGTGGGACAGAAGATCCGTTGCATTAAAATTTGGGCTGTGGCGTTATCACCACCCTTTGAGGTTTGCACAATCTGTACGGTTGGTGGAGGAATTGTTGTTTTCATGTTTTGAGGCCAATTTGGTGCATTCTTTGTTATACTAGAACATGAAAATTTTGACTCGTTAACAATATTATGCTTGTAAAAAGCTTGTGTGACTGGCCACTTTTTGAAAAACAATCACTCTACAACTGTAAGAAGAAATAAAAAAAACTACCACTATTACGTAAATTTGGAATGGTAGGCCAAAAAAAAAAAAAAACTCAGCCATGTTCTCGTTTGCTTTAGATATTGAAAATCTAATTATGTAAAGTGATTATACGGCACCAAAGTTAATCTTGAGTTGATTATGAATATTAACTTTTTGGACTATTAAAAAATGTATAATATAAATATAAAAGCAAATGAAAAATTGATTACCTAAAATTAGAATTTGATGGACACAAAACAATAATAAAAAATAAGCCCACAGGAAAAATATTCAAGAAAAATTGATATAGGAGACAAAGGCAAAAAGAAAAAAAGATCTTCTTCAACTCAAAGGGGCTGCGGCTACTGATCATATTTCACTAGTACAAACGAAAACGTTGGCTATTGACCTTTTATATACAAAGGACCCGAGAGTACTCTACTCAGACTCCTATTACTACTGCTAATACTAACATGGAAAATTAATCCTACATTTCGCATTACAAAATACAATCATGCATCTATCTAATCTACCAATTAAACAAAGACATGTGGCCACTAATAACTCATACTTGGTTAAATATTTTCTATAATGTCTCTCTTAAACTAAACTTTTCAAATTTGGACATGCCCAACATCTTCTTCAACTTCACAAAAGTCTTAGTTTTCAACGTCTTGGTAAAAATGTCTGCCACTTGCTCTTCAATTCTGCAATAATCAATCTTAATCTCCTGCTCTCGAACCAACTCACTATAAAGTAATGTTTAATATCAATGTGTTTGCTACGTCCATGGAAAACTGGATTTTTTGACATCTCAATCTCCGACTTACCATTACAATAACTGTTCATACGATCAATCTGCTTGTGTTATAAAACATCAAGCATGTGACACAATCATAAAACCTAAGTTGTACTATTAGCCACTGCAATATACTCCGTCTTCGTTGTAAACAATACAATTATCTGCTGCTTATTAGAACTCCAAGAAAACAATCGAGAAGCAATAAGAAATGCATACTCTAAAATACTCTTATTCTCAACTGTATCACCTATCCAATCACTATTTGTGTAGCCAACCAACTTAATTGGATAATTTTCTGATAAAAATACTATCACTTCTAGTGCTTCCAATGCAACTCAAAATCCTCTTAGCCGCGTGCAAATATGACTGACATGGATTTTTCATAAACCTGCCAATCAAACCAATAAGAAAATTGATATCTGGCCTCGTAGACGTCAAATATCTCAAACTTCCTACCAAATTCTTAAAGTGAGTGGGATTCACATGTCCATCAATACCCTCTTTAGTCAACATAAAATTTGCTTTAACTGGTGTCATAATTGGTTTCATTGAAGTTATCTTGAACTTTTTCAAAAGGTCACATGCGTACTTCTTTTGAGAAATAAAAATCTCACAGTCAGATTGAAAAACTTCAATTTCTAAGAAATACGACATAAGTCCCATATCTGTCATCTCAAACTGCTTAATCATGACCTCCCTAAATTCTACAATCATTTTCGGATTATTTTCTTTAAAAATTAAGTTATCTACATACAAGCACATAATAAGAATGTCACAATGAATAAAAGATTTGATATATAGAGTATGCTCATATGGACATCTTTAAAAACCACAAGTAAGAAAATAGAAAAACAGAAGTCAATTCTCGTATACTATGCCCTCGGAACTTGTTTCAATCCATACAAGTTTCTCTTCAATCTCTAGACTTTGTTTTCCTAATATCTTCTAACAAATCCTACTAGCTGCTTCACATATACTTTTTCATTGAGTACTTCATTCAGGAAAGCTGACTTGACATCTATTTGATAAATTCTCCAATTATTCTTGGCAATTACAGAAATTATCATACATATTATGTCAAATATAACAACAAGAGCAAACACCTCAAAATAATCAATTCCGAGCTTCTGCTTGTATCCTTTTGCCACTAATCTCGCCTTGTTCCTATCAACTTCTCTATTGGGTTTAAATTTTGTCTTATACACCTACTTCACTGTAATGATATTTTTACCAATTAGAAAAGAAATAAGTTTTCATGTGTCATTCTCCTCAATGGCATGAGTTTCTTCTTCCATTGCTTTCACCCATCGATCATCACGAACTACCTCCTTATACACATGGGGTCACAATCTGCAAATAAAAAAAAATTAATGATATTTTTGTCAGAAGGAGCATCATCTAATGTAATCATATAATCTTACAAACAATCTAGCATTTGCAACTGAAACTGTGGACATTTAGTTAATTCAGTCTGTAGACCCTGAACAATTGGTGATGGTTGAATATCATTATTAAGCTCCTATTCCTAACAATTTAGAGTCACCTTTATTGTTTTGAGATCTCCAATAGACTAGTTTCAAATACCTCTTTCATCAAAAGTTACAATTCTACTTACTATCACCTTCTCTGTCACAGGATTGTACAATTTGTAAGCTTGCAAAACTTCACTATGGCCGATAAATACACATTCTTGCCCTTATAATCAAGTTTCTTCCTCAACAAATCAGGAACATGAGAGTAAGCCATGCACCAAAATACTGTGAGATGGCCAACAAATGGCCATCTACCACTCCAAACTTTTTTTAGCGATTTTATCAGGAAGACTTCTAGTGGGACACCTATTCAACAAATATACAACACAAACCACGGCCCCTGTCCAAAAAAATTTTGGTATATTTTTCAAGTTCAACAGACATCTCACTGTATCCATAACTGTTTTATTCTTCTTCTCTGTCATTCCATTTTGTTGTGAAGTGTACTTGGAAATCAATTGATGTTGAATACCATTTTTCTCAAGAAAATCATCACACACAATATTTCTAGCCCATATCGGTTCTCAAAATTTTAATCTGATATCCATTTTGCTTCTCAACAAAGTCTTAAATGTCTTAAAGGTTTCATATGCATTAGATTTCTACTTCAAAAAATATACCTCAGGTTTTCTACTAAAATTATTAATTAAAATAATAAAATACCTGCAGCCACCATTAGAAGCAACCTCCACAGTGTACAAATCTAAATGAATAATTTTCAATGGTCTTCTGACGCTCTAGCATTTACCTATCTGACAAACATCCCTGTGTTGCTTTTTCAAAATACATATATCACAAATTATGTCAGGATTTCTGATACTAGACAACCTATCAACCATTATTTTACTAGATAAAAATCTCAAACTGTCAAAATTTAAATGCATAAATCTCATATGCCACAATCAATTATTATTATCTATCACTGTATTTAGATACTAAAAATTTTTAATATTCAAATTCAATGAAAATAAGTGATTTGGACTCATTGACATGCTGGTAACCATTCCAAATTTTTTTATCAAAAATAGTACAAATATCATTCTTGATACGAATATCATATTTCTTTTCTGACAACTGATTCATGCTCAATAAATTATGAGGCAGCCCAAGAACATAAAAAATATCACAAATAAAATCAGTAACAACATTTTTCAGGTTAATAGGAATGTTTTCCTTACCAAACATTGGTAAAATAGCGTTATTTCCAGACTTAACTTCACCACGATTAGATTCATCAAGTTCAACAAATAATTCTTTTTTGTCAAATATGTGATTACTGCAACCCATATTCAAGTACCATTATTTTTATCAATCACATCAATTGCATTAAAAGCTAACAATAAAGTTTTAGATTTTTTATTATTATCCTAAATTTTATTGCCAACAACATTAGTTTGAAAATTCTTGTTTACATTTTTTTTTAAATCTACATTCAAACTGTCTATAGCCAAAATTTTCACAATTATTATATTGAATTCTCTATCCAAAATTATTTTAAAAATTATTCTAATTAAAATTATTTCCTTTGCTAAAATAACCACCTCTGTTTCTGCCAAGATCACCTTTAAAATTAAAATTATTATCTCTACCACATCCAAATTTTGATGTATCTTTTCTACCTCTGTTGTTATATAGCCAAGACCATCTCTGTTGTTGTAACCACCTCCGTTGTTGTTATTTAGGTTCTTGAATTCACCTTACTCCTTAATTTCATTATTGTTTCTCAAATTTAACTGCATTTGCAACACCTTCTCTACTATCTCCTTCTCCGAGATATCTTCCAACTTCCTATTAATTTTTTGTCCATGCAGAATTAATGACCCCTATAAATCTTCAATAGTCAAATTCTCTTGATCTTTTATCTCATGCATCACAACTACCACATGATCAAATTTTGTGGGAAAAGTATTGAGAAATTTCTCAACAAATGTTCTGATAAGAAGGTCATACTGATTAAGTACCATTCATTTTTAATATCTAACAAACGAAAAAAATAAGATTCAATAGATTATGATTTCTTCATCATCACAAGTTCAAAATTTCCTTTTCAACATCTTTAAATTATTTTATTGAACCCTATCAATGCCTTGTATGTCTTCTCCAAAATATCCCAAGCCTCCTTTGCCGTGTCAGCAATAGCAAATTTTTTCAAAATTGACATATCAATCAGCTGATGAATTTACGATAATGCCAAACTATGTTTAATCTTTTCGCTTTTAATAGCATCTTGAGCAAGTGCTATTTTAATACATCTATATAACCCACATGCCTTGAGATGGGTTATCATCTGTTTTTTCCAAATATTGAACTTCGCTATTATTTTAAACTTTTGAATAGAACAAACACTATTGGGGTTAGGATTTGGCATACTTCAATCTACCATAGCACTGATACCACTCTGATGGATTCAAAACAATAATAAAACATAAACCCACAGCAAAAATATTCAAGGAAAAATTATATAGGAGGCAAAGGTGAAAAAAATTTTCTTCTTCTACTCAAAAGGGTTGCGGCTACTAATCATATATCACTCATACAAACGAATATGAAGGCTACTGACCTTTTATATATAAAGGACCCAAAACTACTCTAATTCAGACTCCTATTACTACTACTAACACTAATATAGGAAATTAATCCTATATTTCACACTACAAACAGAATCACACACCTATCTAATTGACCAGTGAAACAAAGACACGTGCCCACTAATAATCCATACCTGGTTTAATATTTTCTACATAATTTATAATCAATTGGAATAAACAACCACAAATAAGCCTTTTTGAGGATTACCTATAAATGAAATTGAATGGCAACTAAAGTCTTTCCTTGGTTTTTTATTACACTCAGCTTCCATTTAAGTTTAAGGAGTTTGTAAGTTATAGATATCATAATTGCAAATTACAAAATAAATATAACTTTGATACATGGACCAAATCATAATTTTCATTGTGCAATTTTATACATAAATTTGTCTACTATGTTTTCTAAATCGAGCTTAATTACTGTCCATCTAATGGCACAATTATATTACGTGTTCGGCGTAAAATATATTCACTTATTGAATCAAAACTTTTTTTTGGTCAATAGTCAGAATATGTTGATACTTAATGAACAAGTTTTTAGTTACAAAAGAGAACCACCGCCCTTGCATCTTCATGTGCACTAATTTTAAGCTACAAGAGGAGATCTTCATCCCAATGCATGTCATTAGCTAACTCTATTGCAAATTTTACTAGCCTATGACTAGACATCTTTCCAATCCTATTTATGTGGGAAAAGGTGTATCAGACAAAGAGCTCACTTAGGTCAGTAATATCCTCCAATATTATTCCAATCTTGTTGTCTGTGCTGTTTCTTGCACATGTTTTATCCACAACTATTTTGCAGTCCAATTGGATGACTATTTTTTGCCATCTAGCTTCTTTTGCCATCAGTAGAGCCAATCCAATAGCTGAAGCTTTCTCAACATATGCATTAGCTTTCATAATTTGTCCAATCTAGTTCCTTGCTATGATTCCTTTCCTTAATTTTATCATCTTAGCAAAGATTGCAGCATCTGTGTTTGTCCTGATGACTCCTTTCTTTGGTACTTTCCAAAAGCTCACTTGCTAAGGTTGAGTTATTTCAGAAATGCTCCATCCCCTTGTTTGTACATCTAATTCTTTGATTTCCAACCATTCCTTTTGTGCCTTCTATATAATAGTCCTGCTTTTAGTTTTTTGTTCAAAGAACTAGTACTTATTTCTGACCTTCAAAATTTGCCAGAATATGCTAACTGTGATGTTGATGTGATCCTGGCTCTGTTCCTTGTCTTTTGTTTCTAAGATCCCTTTCCCCTATCTCCATAAGTTGCAACTTTGTTCTTTTTAATCCTATCCATAGAACTGGTGCCATCTTTCGAACCTGTTGTGCATTTGTGCAAAAGAGAAACATATGTTCCATTATTTCTATTTCACTTCCATAGCAACAGCAGATTCCAAACCCCTTTTCCATTCATCTCATATATATTGGTAGGTAATTCTGTAGTCCTTTCCACAAGAAGTGCTTGAGTTTGTATTTGATTTCTAGATTCTATAGACTCTTCCATATCCTATCCTTCCTACTTTTAGCGCTTGTTTCCCCTCTCATGTTCCTATCATGTTGATCTCCTCTTTCCATCTCTATAGCTGTAGAATAGCCAGTCTTTACTATATATATTCCACTCTTTGAGTGACTCCAATATAATATATCCTTCTTATGGTATAAGCTCGGTGGAATTTGAATGATTTGATCTACATCTTGTTTGCTGAAAACATTGAATATCAGCTTCCTATTCCAATGCCATTAGTTATTAGTTCATTCACTATTTTCAATGAACATCTTGGAGGTTTCTTGGATTTTTTTCTACTAGTATTTATGTTTTGAAGCCATTTATCAGTCCATATCTCCATCTCTTTCCTATCTCCCACTCTCTTCGCCATTCCATTTTATAGTAGACTTCTAGAGCTCACAATACTCTTCCATAGCCATGAAGCATTATTTGGTGGATCTGCTTTTAATGCTCCTTTCTTCTACAGGTACTTAGCTTTTATTACTTTGCTGACCAGCAGGTTTGGAAAAGTAATGATTCTCCATAGTTGATTGGCCAACAAGGCTATGTTAAAGTGCTCCACATCTTTAAATCTAAGCCCAACCCTTATTTTAACTTCAGACATTTTTTTCTAGTTGATTAGGTGGCTTCTTCCTCGTTCCATCATAATTTGGCCATTTTCTTGTACATTTCCTTGCAAAGACCTTTGGGAATCCTAAGACATGACATGATGTATGCTGGTAAGGCCATCACCATTGATTTCAATAACACTTCCTTACTTGCATCATTGAGAAGCTTTCTCTTCCAATTTTGTAGCTTGTTGTTCACACATCCTTTCAAGAATCCAAATACCTTGGTTTTTGATTTGCCAATAACCATTGACAACCCTAGATATTTCCCATTTGTTGCTTCCTTCATGTTTTTCAGGCTAATACAAATCTCCAGTCTCCTTTGCCTTGGTGTGTTCTTACCAAAGAAAGTGACAGATTTTTCAAAGTTGACTAGCTATCCTAAAACTCTTTCATAGGTGGCTAGAGTTTCCTCTAGCTCTCTGGTTTCTTGCACATCAACTTTGTAACACACACAAGAACCATCCACAAAGAATAAATGGGATAGAATTGGTTGCCCTTACTGATCTTAATTCTTGTTAGCATTTTGCTTTAGATGGCTTTGTTGATGAGTTTGGAAAGACCTTCAACATAAATGAGAAACAAGTATGAGAATGAGAGGTCTCCTGATGAATCTCTCTAGAGGATTTTATATATCTTACCTTTTCCCAATTTAAATTAAAGGAGTAAGAGATTGACGAAATGCAAATAATAATCCATCTCACCCATTGAGGACAAAAACCCATTTTTAGCATTATTCTTCCCACAAAATTCCATTCTACTCTATCATAGACTTTGGACATGTCCAATTTAAGAGTCAAAATCCCAAATTTGACTTTTCTTTTATTTTCAAAAAATGGAATGATCTCATGAGCAAGAATCACCTTGTCAAGGATTTGTCTTCCCGAAACAAAAGCAGATTGGGCACTTATGCATTTGGACAGGACTTCTTTTAATTTGTGTCCAAAATTTTTGAAATGATTTTGTAACGAACATTACATAGATTGATGGGTCCATAATTAGCTAGATTAATGGGGCTTCAATTTTGGGGATCGTGATTATTAAAGTTTCATTAATAGCTTTAAACATATGCCCTCTAATAAAGAAACTTTGAACAGGTAACATTACATCCCTATTGATAATATGCCAGTAATTTTGAAAAAATAAAAGAGACATACCAACAAGGACTGGGGCCTTTGTTAGGATGCATTGGACCTTCACAGGTTTAATCAACTTTTCATTCATCTGGTTGGCTATGGTATAAGAAATACCATTCAGCACCTCATTCAACTCTCCTAGCTGAGATGTTGAGAATAGAGTTTGGTAGAAGCTACTTAGCTCATTCTCTATTTTATCCTTCACATTTCACCATTCTCCACTTGCCCTTTGTAGAATTGTTAAGTAGTTCAGTCTCGTTCTAATTCTTGCTAATACATGACAGTATGCTGTATATTTGTCCCCATCTTTAAGCCACTTGCTTCTTGTTTTTTGGGTCTAGAATATTTTCTCATCTTTGTAAGCTTGACCTAGTTGGGATTTCAATTCTACAACCTTGCCTTTTCTCTTGTTAGGTTGGAGCTTTTGATTTTTGTATCAAAATTTTCAATTCTTGAATTTTGGCTCTAGCATTGTATTTAGTCTTTTGATTCCAACCCCTTAGTGCTATCCTGCATTTCTTTATTTTCCTGGTCACCTTGAACATCCTAGAACCTTGATGATTGCTGTCCCAAGCCTGTTGGATCAACTCACTTACTTCCTTATTCTGTGCCCACTTTTTGTCAAAACAGAACCCTTTTTTAGTTTTATTGAATTCTAGATTTGTGTCCAGTAGTAGAAGGCAGTGATCAAAAGCCTCTTTTTCAACCTACATGCATTTATCCTTCCCAAATTGTTCTACTCAGTCATTACTACCCAAAACCCTATCTAATCTTTGCTGAATTTCTTTCCCTTTCTCCTAAAGATTACTCCATGTCCATGGCTTACACTCATACCCAACGTCTATTAGTCCATTTCTATCCACAAAATTCTTAAAGTCTCTAAGCTGCCCTCACTTCTTATTACAACCCCATTTCTCTTCATTTGATAATATGTCATTGAATTCTCCTACACTGGTCCATTTAGTACCTCATTTTTCCTTTCTTCTCTCAATTTGTTTCCACTGATCAGCTCTGGTCGGTTACTTGTGCTACTAGAGTCCAATTAGCCACCATGAATATCTATTATCTGTATCATCTATCAAAGATTCAATACAAAAGTCTATAGTTTCAATTTCTTTAATTTTCACATCATTGTGCCAAAAGAATGCTAGTCTTCTCGCTTTCCCAATAGGTTCAAGAAAATAGTTATTCTCAAACTTTATCTGTCTATCAACATTTTGCATGAATTTTTTTTGATTTTTTGTTTCACTAAGAAATACAATCGCAGGAGAGTAGAGATTTAATACCTCCTTGAGTTGGGGAATTGTTAAGAGTTCCCGTGTACCTCAACAATTCCATACCACAATTCTCATAGGAATGGTGGAGGCATTATGGGGCTAGCTTTCGATTCCCCTGAAGCATAAGCATTGTAGGTTTGAGTTTTTGGAGCTTTGATTTTCTATTGATCATTTTCATTTTCTTATGTTTTGTCAATGTCTTCATTTTTGAGTATTGTTTTCCTCTACCTTCCACCTGAATTTTTCTAAATGTAATTCATTATCTCAACCAAGAGTGTTCTTAGTAAGAATGAAAGTGACCTCCTTTGCTTTCCCCTCTTGCTTGCCTTGTATTGGCTTTGTTGGTGAGGGTTTTTCTTCCCTTGATTTTGTGTCTGCACTCCATTTTGTCGTGCAGTTGTTGATCATGGCATGTCTAGGTCTTGTGTATTGTCTATTACCATCTCAGCTGCTCTATTTTCCTCTTCCTCCTTTATCCCTTCTTTTGTTTGCATTTTCTGTGGCTTCTTCGTAGTAGGTTTTGGTTCTCCTTGCACTTTTCGCTCCTTATGTTTCCATTCAATGTTATCATTGCTACATTGTTGTCTGTGTCTTTTTTCCTTCTCTGCTTTACTTATACACGTGTTGCCCTTATCTTTGGAACACTCATTTTTTATTATGAGTTGCGTCTCTTGATTGATCATATTTTTGCTATTGTGGCCTTGCATGGAGATGGTTTTTCCCAGTTGCAGCCACCTATTTTCCTCCATTTTCTCATTTTCTGGGGATTCTCTAGAGCTGCACACCTTGGTTGCTGGCTTTTTACTTCTAAATGAAGATGCCATTATATTTCCAGCCTTCATCCAAGCACCATATTGGTATTCCCTTTGAGAATGGGTATTGGTTTTCTCAGCTACAAAAGTTTTGTCACTATGCCCAATTATGCCATAGCTATAGTAGAGATCAGGACTCCATTCATACCTGAACTCTACCCATATTAGAATCCCATTCGGTTTCACTATTGTGCCCTAATGAGAGACTATGAAATGTCCATCTCAGCACGAATCTTCATGTGTCTTCCTTCTTTTCCACCTCCCTACGAAATTATGACTTTTTTTACTGAGTTGAACATCTTCGCAATTTTAAATCCAACTGGCTTACTAATCCAATGGACTAGTAAGTTCCAAACCTAAACTCAGACGTGTGCTAAGTTAAAAGCCTTTGGGTCCTTATCCATTCTTTCACCCCATGGTCTAATTACCAGCAGTTGGTTATCGAATATCGAAGGTTTCCCATTTAAGGCTTTCTTTTTGTCAACATCTGATATGAAGTGGAACTGGAATAAATTTGGCCCTAACTCAGTTATTCTCAGATTTCTTGGGTAGCCCTAAACATGGTTGGCGAAGCTTTTTATCCCAATAAAATTTGCCAGTTTTTTCCCATTGATCTTTCCAACCAAACTTAATCAGCATTCTTCAGTGATTGCTTTCATATCATCCTGACTCAAGTCAATACCCTCTATCTCCTTTGTTGATAGATCAAACTTTTGGAATGCATACGTAATCTCATCAGCCATGATCATTGCTTGGGTTGATAGTATTTCTTGATAGATCCTTCCATGTATGAAACACTTGATTAAACCTATGGATTAAATATCAAGGAAGCATGTTTTCAGTGATAATTATGATAAGAGTGCTTGAAAAATGCCAGAAAAGAAAGAAGAAAAATTAAGCAAAAGAAAAGTGGTCATTAGTGGTCATTTTATGACTCATGCTGTCCCAAATGAATGAGCATTCCTAAACCCTAAAGCTTGTCTCAAATAACACATGTGCTAGTAAATGAATTCGAATAGTAAATACTTAAATTCAAAGCTTGTCTTGTTGGGTATTGTTGTTGTAGGTTGGCATTTTGACACTTTTGAAATTTGGATTTTTGGAGTTTGAAAATTTGAAAGTTGAAAATACAAGGAGGAGGGAAACTCCACAATGAGAGAAAAGCTCTCAATAAGAAAGAGAATGTATTCCTATTGATTTGAAACTTGAAGGAAAGGTTTTGGCCCATAACAAGTACAGTTTCGATCCAAGATATATCCAAAATCCACTAAGGCCCACCAAAACTCTCCATAAAAAGAAGGTATATTTCTTAATAAGTTTGATTATCTCTCTAGAATTTCATATTTGGAGAGTCTCTCTCTCTCTATGTTTTCTATCATTACAAAAATAATTATTTTAAGTATTGGAAATTTTCCCAGGGATAAATTCCTTCCCATTTTCACAAGTCATCATTAGAGTTTTACCATCATCTTCTTTAGATCATTGAACTATTTTTTGGTATCAACATCACTCATCATCATCTTCATTTTTGCCCAATTTAAGAAACTTGATTTCTTAGTCGTATGGATAGTTTTTCCTTTTGCCTATAGCTATTGACATATTGGGTTATTTTGCATTTTTTCCTCTTAGTTGTGAAAATTCTGTCAAATTAATGTTGCATAATTGGAAATCTTTGTGACACATAAATAAGTAAAGAAGAAACGCTAGAGATTCTAGGATCAAATTCCCCTTTCCTCTTCCAATGTCTTAAATTCCACTTTTTCCCTAATAATTTTTTTAAGTAAATAGAAGGGTCACGTCACAATTTCGATTCTCTATTTTACCATCTCTCTTTTGTCCTATACAAAGTCCCTGCTTTCCACTCAGTCACAACACACTCTCCTTGTCTCTTTTTTTAGGCTTAAGCACATATTGTCCTCATGTAATGTTAAATGAATAGTAAATTGCCTTCTGCAGTTAGAAAATATACAAATTGCTGCTATAGATAGATCATGAAATACATCGATTAGATTTTGTATAACATGAGAGATGTAAAAGGATAGTGATGACCTCGAATACTTGATATTTTGAAGGTTTTAACCTTAGGAAATAGCATTATCATATTTTTCTATTAAAAAAATTCAGACTTAAGGAAATGGGGTTACAATTGCTAATACACAAGAAACTGTGAAGGATACTACTTATTCATGAACTATATTAGGTTGTTTATCTAGAAAAAATGAATTAACTATTATCTAAACCATGATTAACAATTTGATTAAGTTGCTTATTCGTCGATCTAACTAGTTTATATTTATCTACTTGACTTTTGTGGAGGGTTTTGGTGAGTTGCCTTTCCTTTTCTCCTTGAAGCATGATTAACTACGAGTTAATCACTATGTTAAACCACTTAGTAATATTCATGAGGAAAGAAAAAAAATCACTTAATAATATTCCCCTTCTAAATCTTTATCATCTCTATATTGGACCTTTGTATGCTCTCTCCAAAAAGGTGAAGTATTTGGTTCACCATTTATAGCCCCTTGTTATTTAAGTATTTGTCCGAGTTGCCAAGTATGCTGGTACTTGGTTGTGTCCTGCCTCTTAAATGGGAATCACACATTCCTTTCCTTTCTCTCTGCCACTTTGATCTCTTGTATCTTTAGGAGGAATCAGGCAAGGGGATTCTCTCCCCCTATCTATTTCTTAGTTGTACTGAGGGATTTACTAGTTTGCACAAGCAAGTGAAAGAAAGAAAATAACATGGCTCATAATTTCAAGGAAAGGACAAAAACTATCCCATTTATTCTTCACTAATGATTCCTTAGTCTTTTGCAAAGCTTCAACAAGGGATGCAAGGGAGATTAGGAGGATACTCAAATACTATGAAAAAGCATCAGGATAAGAAATCAACTTTTGTTTTCAGCCAGAATGCAAAGAATAGCCAAGATATGAGCTGCTACAACAATTGGGAGGAATTCAGAGAGTGAATCAAGGAAAATATCTGGGACAACCATTGGTGATTGGAAGATCAAAGAATTAGGTTTTGGGATACATTAAAGGAAAATTGCACGAATGCAAAGGGAAGATGCTAAGCCGAGATGGAAAAGAAGTGTTGTTGAAACCAGTTGTGATGATCATGCTGAATAATGCTATGTCAGTGATCAAGATGTCAAAAGGTATTTGTAAAGACCTGTGCTTATATATGGCCAAGCTTTAGTAGGGCAGTGATTAGGGAGACAAAAAGATTCATTGGATCAATTGAAGAAAATCACAGAAGTCAAAGGCAAAGGATGATTGGGATTCAGGGACTTGCAACAATTTAATTCTATTTTGCTAGCCAAACAAGTTATGGAGAATTCTTACTACTCCAAAGTTGTTGGTTAGCAAAATAATGAAAGAGTACTTTCCCACAACCTCAATTCTGAAGGCCTAATGCATTCGTAAGAGTATCGCGGATATGGCAGAGTATACAAAGTGCTATCATTGATAGAAGAAGTGACATGGAGAATTATAGGTGATGGGAGAAGTATCAAAATTTGGGAAGATAGATTGATACCAGAAACCAAAACTGGGAAGGTATCAGTTGCAAAGCCAAGTCTCTGTGAAATAAACACAGTGAATCAATTGATTGTTTGGCTGAAGAATGGAATAAAAAATTAATTCAATCTTTATTCTCTCTAGAGGATTGCAGATCAATTTTGAGTTACCCCCTCAATCTTTTTAGTGGCAAGGATAAGATTAAGATAGGTTCACAACTCTACAGGGGTTTACATGGTGATCTTTGGGTATTCCCAGGAAAAGTCAAAGAATCAGATGGAGGAGAATGACAAGACCGATGAGAGTAAGTCTAGCAGTAATAGTTTAATGCTAGGATTGTGGAAAAATCTATGCGGACTTGATATCAACAGAAAATCAAACATTTCATATGGAAGTGTTTGAACCATATATTCCCCGCAAATGAAGTTCTGCAAAAAAGAATGGAAAAAGGCAATTCTATATGCCAGAAGTGTGGTGACTGGTGAGGACATTGAAACAATAGAACACATGTTCTTCTCCTGCATTTCTATTCAAGATGCAAGGAATGCAGTCTTTGTACAATGGGATGGATTAGCAGTCATGCATGGAACTTCCAAGTATGGTGGAGCCAACTTTAGGAAGTAATCAAAAGGAATAAAGGGAAGGGGGCCATATTGCATTGACTCTGAATCTACTGTGGCCAATGCACGAAGGTAGGAACGAAAGTTGCTTCAATGATAATGAGCAAACTGGATTCTGGATTTCCAAGAAAGCCACAGAAGAATGGGTTGGGGGGGGGGGATGGGGTTCCTAAAGGTGAACAGGCAAGGGAGTACCACAGAAGAAGCAATCCTAGCAACGTACAAGTAGCTTGTGCTAATTCTTCAAGTGAACAGCAAATAATGAAGATTTTGACTGTTAAAGACATAGACTATCAGAAGTATAGTTGGTTTGTGAATTAGATTAAGAGATGGATTGGGAATCCTCAAATTCACTTG
This sequence comes from Coffea humblotiana, assembly GCA_023065735.1. Classification (NCBI taxonomy): domain Eukaryota; kingdom Viridiplantae; phylum Streptophyta; class Magnoliopsida; order Gentianales; family Rubiaceae; genus Coffea; species Coffea humblotiana. The sequence goes on from JACYVW010000173.1 coordinate 79,640, forward strand.
GGTATTACCAATCGAAGATTGTGTGAGGCCAAAATTGCTGATGCTTTAGCCATACTAGAGACAATGATGCTGGCAATAATTAGTATTGGCTCTCAGAAGTAGTAGATAAGATCAACCAAAAAATTGTAGATGGTAGGAAGTTGCAAAACTATTTTTGTAAGTGTAGTTTTCTTTTTATGTAAAGAAATAGGAAAATCATGTTAGCAATTGTTTGACAAAATCTACCATTCAACTAAACCAAAATCCTACGTACGAAATATAGTTTTTTATGTGCCTTAAAATAGAGACACGTCTAAATTCTACATTAGTGGTTCCTTAAGTGTACGTGCTTATATAAATGATTATTACAATGATACAATACGAATGACTTTAGACCAAAAAAAAAAACTTGATCATGTTAGCAACTTTTTGACAAGATTTACCATTACTAAACCAAATCTTAAAGGGTTGATTACCTTTCACCCTCTATGGTTTGATGCTTTACTACATAAGCTTCTATAGTTTAAAAACCTATATAACTCTCTTATGATTTGGGTTAAAGTGTGGTCGTTAGTTTTTCGCTTAAAACTAACGGTTAATAGTAAAAAGTCAAAATCAAACTAATAAATTGACAAATTCACCCTTTCATTACTTTTTTTTTTCTTTTTCTTTCTTTCTCTCTCTTTTTTTTTGGGAAGAGAAGAGATTATTTTGAAAACCTATAATTTAGCATACAAAATCTTAACTTTCTCCAATTACAAAACAAATGGAAGGGAAATGAAAATAAATAAATAAGAAACAAACAAATGGAAGCAAAATATAAAACAAATAAATAAGAAACAAAAATACCAAAATTTTTTACGACAAATATCATTATAGGTTTTTAAACTAAAATTTTAATGGTGTTTTCTAGTTTTTATTTCAATTTCTTCTTTTTACATTTGGAGGGAAAAAAAGAACTAATAAAAGCACAGATTTGTTAATTTATTAGTTTGATTTTGACTTTTTACTATTGATCATTAGTTTTAATGGAAAAACTAACAGTGATATTTTAATCCAAACCATGAAGGGGTTATATATAGATTTTTAGACTATAGAGGGCTTATATGGTAAAGTAGAGGTGGCAATTTGGATTGAGATCCATTTATCCATCCATATAATCTATAATTAAATGGATTTGGATTATCCATTTATAATATTGGTTTTAAATAATTGACCAAAATAAAATCATTAAATTAAATGGATTTATAGGGATTATCCACAAAAATCACATGTATCCATTTATTAAAAACCAAATAAAAGTAGCGTATCGCAGTCAAAACTTGCAAGCAAGAAATATATGAAAGTGGGGATTCTCAACATTGACAGACTAATCTAAAGTGCAAGTCTCGTCCGTCAAAAATCAAAATGCTTCTTTACCTTTTTGGAGTAACTCTTTATTGAAAGAAAACACCACTTACAGACAGAGTACGTCTTCCAGTGGCTTTGAAATGTTGTGACTGACTCATCTTTAAGTATTGCTGCTTTCGCTGAAGCTTGGCCGTTATTATAAACATGCTTCTGTGTGTAGGTCTGGTACCAAAGTACCCTCCTCCGCTACTGGAGTGCTACATTCTTTATTTCTATGTTTCTGGGACGTTTTAAGGTGAACGATGGTAGTATTAGATAAGTAGAAACTAGCACTATGCTTATTATGTTTAGCTATTCATGAGGGCGTTGTTACTAGCACCATGCTTATTATGTTTATGAAGTGCTTGATGAAATTCCCCTGAGAACGTTGAATCCTATATTTGTCTTGCATAAAGTCAAGTATTCCATGCATAAAGTCAAGTATTCCATGCTGGTCCATTCAAAATTTCAAATTTGGACTTGTTGGTGAAGCGATTGGAATTTCTAGACTAAATGGTTAGTGTTATCTCAATTCTTTCCTCTAACTAGTATTTTTTTTGCTGTCATTTTGAACTTAATGAGACCTAAATATTTAAATGGATTATAAATGAATATTTAGTTTTTATTTAATCCATTTAGATCAATTTATTAAATAGATCTAAATGGATTGGATAAATTTCATCCACCATCCATTAAGTCAAAACCAATTATAAACCATTTATTCATATTGCCATTTCTATGGTAAAGTATCAAACCATAGGGGATAAAAGATAATTTACTCAATCTTAAATGCGAAATATAGTTTCCGAGCACTTTAAAATAGAGATACATCTAAATTTTACAACCAGTAGTCTCTTAATTGTACATGTTTACATAAATGATTACTACACCAATACAAGATGGAGGGCTGGCATCCCATCCCGTATATGGGGTTTGCCAAAAAATACAAATGATTTTTTGACAAAAAAAAAATGACTCAAAGACACAAATTGCATGTAAGGCAAAAATAAAGGAGAAATTAGACAATTACTCAATTATCACCAAACAAATGCACAAAATCCACTAAAACGGAGACTCGTAATCTAACACAAAGGAGGCGCAATTACAATGCCACGTACTGCCTCCCGCGCTTCACATTTTTAGCTCCAAATTTCCCCTCCCGACTCCCAACTAGAAGCACTGAGGGAAGAAGGCCGGCCATGGCCGCAGTGGCGAGCACCACTTCTGTTCTCAACAACTTTCCAAGAATCAACAAATTTAAAGAAAGCCCTTTTCTCAATCATCTCTCCAGAGGGGTTTTCCCCACTGAGAATTGCAAAAGACCCTCAAAAATGACAATTTGCCGGATCCAAATGGAAATGGTTAAAACCAATAGCTTCAAGAACACTTCTTTTGTGAATCATAATGGTAGAATTTACCGCAGGCTTGAGTCTTGTTTGGTCATTCCTCCTCCAAGAGGGAGAAAACCCAAAGCCATTATTAAATTTTTGGGAGGTGCTTTTGTTGGAGCTGTCCCTGAAGTTGCTTACAGGTCAATCAGCAATTTACTTATGTATATCAGCCTGTCGTTAATATCTCTGTTTCAAACTTGACTATTATAGTTGATAATTTTCATGTATTTTTTTTTTTTTTGCTATTTTGATGAAGTGCTGTTAGATTTCTGGGATGGAACATTTTAATTTAATTTCTAGATTAATATATGTGGCTACTTGCTTGTCCAACTATAGTTTTAACACACTATATTAGATTGATCCTTGAGTTAATTCTTGAAACACAGAAACTAAAATAAATTTGCTTGTAGTGTTAATTTTTTTTTTGGAAGATTTTTTTCTGTGGTTGAAGTAATTTTTTTTTTTTTTAACTTGGGAAAAGAAGAAAGAAACATTGCTCTGGAAAAACAAGGTCTACTTGATTGAAATTCAAACTGTGACGTTTACTACAGAACAGAGGGTTGTCAATTCAATTTTTTCTACTGTCAACTAAAATGCTAATAAAGTCTTATGATCTGTTTTGTTTGATTAGTTGTTTTTGTTGTGATGGCAGCTATTTGCTTGAGCAACTGGCAAATGAAGGCTATTTCATTATCTCGGTGCCATATAATGTGACGTTTGATCATGAAAAGGTTACTAGGGAGATTTATGAGAGGTTTCATGCTGGCTTTGATTTGATTTTGGGGTCTGGATTGCTAGAATATGACCTTTCACCTGATGATATTGTTGATCTTCCACTTTACTCAGTTGGCCATAGGTGAGTGGAGGTTAATTGAGCATTAATGATCACAAATTAAGCTTCATAAAGCCTTAATTGTGTTGTCTAATGTTAGTTTGTATGCTCAATGATATACTTTGTCCTGAGGATGTTAGGCATGTCTTTTTTTTTCTTGAGGAATCTTTACATCAATGTGTATTGGAGCTCCTAACCTTCATAGCAACATTCATTTTATCATACTAGAGGTTCAGTAAAGCTGTTTGTATTGGAGCTGAACATGGGATAGTTGTCCAATGAACTGTTTTTTGAATGTAAGATGATCGAGTTAAGCTTGGATAGATTGGAGGAACTTGTGACTGATTGGATTAACAAAATGCTGGGAACGTTTACTTTGAAATGGTGAGGGTGATGAAGAATACTTCAGGGTTAAAAACCTTGCTAGTACTCTTAAGTTTCATTCCAATGAGAGACTTCATTATAGATAACCATGCCTAAAATGCTATCTAATTTATCTAACTTTTATTTCATTCTTATCACGATACTATCTTTGACATTGTTTGTTTTAACTATAATTGCAGTAATGGTGCACTTCTACAAGTGCTTATTGGAAGTTATTTTTGTCAGAAGATACCCAAGGTTGCTTCTTTCTTCCAAAGTTTCATAACCGCTTAACCAAAATTGAACTTAATTAAGATAAGAAAAATATAACTAAAAAGTTATGCTTTTGCAGCTTTAATGTGTGAAAATTCACCTTAGTTCAGTGTTTAGTACTTTTTGACTTAATGAAGGTAACACTTGTCTCTCAATGAAGGCAAATGCAATAATATCATACAACAACAGGCCAGCGTCAGAGGCAGTACCATACTTTGAGCAGGTAATTCTATTCCAATACTAATTTAAGGGTCTTAGCTGTTATCCTGACTATCCAAAAATAAAAAAAAGGTGGTTTTTAACCTTTTTTGCTGTTGAAGTTGAGCAATAAATTTTTATTAAATTGGATGTTTGCTATGTTTTATTTATTTCAATGCTAAAGGGCTTTCTACTTACCCTTATTCCTTCGTCCAAAAAAAGAAAGAAAGAAAATTACCCTTTTTACCCCCTTCATCTCTAACTGCCATAACTTGGGCTATTCATGCAATGCTCTTGGGGAAGGAAAAATTTGCAGTTTATGCTTTAGTTTCTTTCATTTTCCTAGTTCTGGCTTTTACTGGCTTCCAAGGAACTTGGATGGGGATTTCCTTTTCTTATACAGTTGTGGTCATGAACTCTTGGAGGCCACCCTTCAAGAGCCCAAAAACCTTTGGGGATTACAATTCTTCCTGGCTGGCTCATAATGACTTTAGAGCTGTTATGTAAATATGTGAAGCTGGGAATGGACTTCTACGGATAGATTGAGTAGTTCAAAATAATGTTTAGTGAGTCAGGATGCATCTGTGTTATGCCACTTGCTGAAATAGTCTGTATGAGTTCATGTATAGGATGGCAGCAACTCGTGAGTGTGGAAGTTGGTGTTGCACCTGCACCCTAGTTGAATCCTGCAAATTGATTCGTTTCAGTGGTATCTGACAAATTTGGTTAGATTTGGGTATTCTTTCATATATATCATTTTTATTATGGATAATAAGAGTAGTTTGTAGAATCATCCTTTTCA
>JACYVW010000174.1:0-84517 GCA_023065735.1 Coffea humblotiana
GGTCCCACATCTATAATGCACTTCAAATTTAACGTATACTAACTTATACTAGAAAACATGATTTAAAAACGGTACCTACTTATAAAATGTATAGCAAATTCATATATTAAAGGAAAGTGTAAAAATATACACAAAGAAATAAAATAATGCCTAGAAATGTGAAATTTTTCGGGTTCTCACACACGAGGGTAGCATTTGAAAATATCTAAGAATGCATTAATTCAAGTCAAGTCAAGTCCAAGATCCTCCAATTTGGGGATTAAGCAGATCTCTAAGTTTTGGCATGAAAATCGAGAAAGATGGAAGATTATATTCTTGTTAAAATTCCCTAGTTAAACACTCAAATTTCAAGTATAAGCGAGCTTTCACATTTTCCAAATTCATTTAGTAAAAGTCTAGTAAAACCGCCACTAACGGCTCATTAACTTCTTTAGCTACCACTTCACGTTGTAAACGTAAATCGAGTGAAATTTCTCAAGTTTTCTTCTAGTAAAAGACTCACTTAACGTTCATTTCAACGGTTAAATCGAGGGCGTAAACTTAGGAGACTATGGCAATAGAAACTTTGGCTTTCAAATAAGGAAGATGAACACATTTTTACTTGGAAGTTTGGCCAAAGCATTCCGAGTATTACTAATTAAGTTCACAAGAAACTTTTCAAATCATTCTTTTAAAATGCTTGTATGATTGCCAACTCTAGTACAAATATCAAGGCCAACATATGGACAAGTCTAGCAAGTAAGCTTCACTTGGAAAATTCGAAATTGGTGGCTAAAAGCCAAGTACAAGTCTTGACCGCTTTAATTAAGGTAACTGGTTAAAAGTGTAAAACTTTGAGGAAAAGAGAGCTACATTAGCGAGAGAAGTTAGGGAGCATGAATTTTCTAGGGTTTGATAATTAAAATGAGTACTACTTAAACAAGTTTTATTTACTTGATTTTCTTTAAGCGAAACCCCTATATTTTGAACCCTAATTGATTGCAAACTGTTACACGGTATTTTATCGCAGATTTAGACTCCAGCCAGGGAGTTGAGCTTGAACGTGGTTTTGAAAAGCAATAACTCATTGGTGAGTGTTTTCCAATGCATGACTTGTGACAGCCCCACCTTCCCCTAAGGCGAACCAAAGGGGTTGGCGGACCGCCTGCTCAACTCTTGCCAGGACTACAAAGTCGATTCACACAAACCCTAGATTACGCGCGATCGAAACCAAAGAAACAAACACTCGTAGACTACTACGCCGATTACACACAACTAAAATGTTCCGAATGATTACAAGCAGTATCTCAAACGAATACACCTAATATACATGCTTAAACACTTAAGTACATACATAGAAAGTTGTACAAGTCAAAACGTGATACTTGATAAAAGTAACTAGGGTTTTGATTACAAAAGAGCGTAACAAAATAACATTTACACTAGCTTGACACTTTCTTCAAAATCATGGTTCAAAAGTGTTGTTCCCTGTAAGGAAAACAAAGATAACGGGAAGGGGTGAGCTTACGCTCAATGAGGTACCAGAAGTACAAGTAGTCATGAATCATGGCATTTCACGTATCAATCATGCAGTTATACACACCAGATAGGGAAATAAATAAACATTTCAAAGAGAAAGGATACAGGTGGCTCTCAGGAGCCAAAATGCCCAATTGCGATATTTGATCCAAACCCGTTGACTCTCCGTCAACATAGATAGAACCAACATGTCCGTAGACCCCACTTTACACCGAATTCCGTCCACCAAACATACCCCTTACGGGGCCCAAACACCTCAACCGAACAGAGGGTGGTAATACTCGAGTATACCGAAAATCCAGAGTCTCAATACCCAAAGATTTCTCAGAAACAGACTACTGTGGTTCGTTATCTAATCGACCAGGCCTTTACCGGCTCGACTCGAATAACTAGCCACAGGATTTGAGCTCAGAGGTAACAGAAAGGTCGTTGGATTTAATTTTCCAAACGACATCAACAAATACAGAAAACAGGTACAGATAACAGATACAGAGAACAAATACAGATTTATACAGTATACAGGAACCAGAATAACCAGGTGAGAGAAACGAGTGTGATAAAGTACACCCTCGTTTCATACGAAGCATACAAAAGTCACAGATAATCAAGTTGCAAGTTGCAAGTACAAATGAATCAGATAAGCACCAATTTAAGGGGATGGTACACTCACAACAGATGCAGTGCCTTTACACGTTGGTTTTGGGTATTACTCCGCTCTTGGAGTTCAAATCTGCGAGGAAATATTGTTTAAGAGCATTGAAAAGTAACTAAGCCTCGAAACTTAAACATTTCGTTTAACGAGAATCAAGTAATTGAGACTTATTTAGAGACTATTCGTAAAACCCTTGATCACGTTTCAAACAGTGAAATTTTGAAGCCATTATATGTGAAAAATGCCGTTTGGGTCGAAGAAATGAAAGAAACGTATTTCTATCAGTTGTAAATTCCAAGGGTACAAGTTTCGGCTGAAATTCAACTTATATATCTCCACAAAAGGAAACTCGAATAACCTAGACAAACCGAGTTAGACTCGTCCTCAAAACCGTACTCAAGACAAGTGTAATTCTACTTAACCCCTGAGTGCAAATTTGGGCAGCACGCCCTTTGTGTTTACCAAATTTCCAGCCATTTATGGCTTCATTCTTTTCCTTAATTCAGCCCCACAATACACACAAGTAAGGTTACCACAATAGCCCTTCCATTAGGCTCCAAAATCATCCAAGTACAACACAAGTGCAATAGTACAAGCAAATATCAATTTTGAAGACAAAAGTTAAATGGCAGATTTGGCATCTCGTAGTATTTTAGTCATAACCGGAGCTATGGTTATCGAATCGGGGTGAACCTTATACCATTTCGAATCTAAGACAGGGGGGAACAACTTTCATGAAGGACATCTAACCTAATTTATAGTTTATCTAAGTCGAATTTGCCAATCACAGATCCAAAGTTTATGATCAGTCTGGTTGTCAGCACTGACTTTAACCGGCAATAACGCAGGCTACACAACTCCGTTTGGGGTGTTTTCAAAGTCTTTGGAAAGCTAAAATATAGGGCTACAAGTTTTGTGTTTTGGCCAAAAGCTAATTGGATACGAATCAGGGTGAAAAATGCAGCCCAAACTGGTGAATTCACAAAACTGTTTACGAATTGCAGCTTGTGGCAGTCAGGGTATTTCGGTCATTTCACATCCTACCATGCTCCGATTGAGCTGAAGTTTTACCAGTAGCTAGCTAACTCAAATACCTACAACTTTCATGTTTTGAGCAAGGACGGATTCGGTCTTCCTCAAGGACGAACATACAGTGCAAAAACAGGGCAGATTACTACCACATGTAACCCTAAGCTGGAATCTTGTGTACAAAGCTGAAATTTTCCGCAAGTAACCACAATTAACACACACTAGCTCCAATTCTATACCATATTAAGCCATCAATTCAAGCCAACTATGATCATCATATGAAAACAGAAAAATTCCCAAGAAAATAAGAAATTCACCTAACTTCACTTCAATCCATGAAATCATCTACAAAACAAGCTATTTAACTACTACAAGCCACTAATTCACCATTTATTATGAACAAAAGTTAAGTTCCAAGCAAAAATACCTTAACCTCAAGAAAGATAGCAACTTAGAGCTTTCCTTTGCAAAATCACTCCACAAGCACCTTCAATCTCACTTAATAAGCGATTTCTACGGAGGAATTCGGATTTTTATCGGTTGGTTTTCAAGATTTGGACAAGAAATTGAAGCCAATGGTTGAAACTCTCTCTCTTTTCTTTCCCTTCAAGTTTCAGCCAAGAGGATGCTAAAATGAAGATGATTTTGGTCAAAATTAGCTTTTGGTAAAGTTAAGGAAAAGTTAGGCAAAACTTGGCCCAATCCCGTCGCGACACGTGGCACTTTTGGATTTCTTTCTTATCCTTTAGCTTACTAATGACCAAATATCTAACCAACCTCTAATTATCACTTCGCACCTAGTAATTTAATGCCTTACTGCACAACTTAACCTAATTGGCCGAATTTCTCTCACTTAAAGCACTAGCGGGTCCCACATCCGCTATTCGCTCCAAATCTCTCGTGAACTCACTTATACTAGAAAAATGGTTTAAAAACTATATTTACTTATAAAATATATGTAAAATGAATATAATAAAGAAAATAAAAAAAATGTGTGCACGAAAATCGATAAAACCCTAAAACCCTAAAATCGGATTTTTTTTTTCGAGTTCTCACACTCTCTCCTCCTTAAAGAAATTTCGTCCTCGAAATTTTCTTATCAACGAGATCTAGCAAAATCTAAGGTAACCAACGGATCGTACCTTCTACGTCCTCAGACGAGTCAGGGACCTGATGTGGCTCTAGGCAATACACCTGAACCGGTACTTTCATTTCAGTCCCTTCCCCCTTTGACTGTCCAGGGTTGGTCTTGGTTGGTTGCTGGGTCCCTTTCCCTTTGCGCAGTCGTGCTGGGCAGTTAGCAATCCGATGATCGGCGCTTCCACATCGCAGGCATTTTCCCTCTTTCTTCCAACAATTCTCCTCCGTGTGATTTGGCCCTCCGCAATATCCACAGGGACCACGAGTAGCAGAAACCGATCCTTCCTGTGAGGCACCTCTGGACACCTCCGGTAGTCGTACTCCCCCGTTTCCCCTTCCAATCTTAGGAGGTGTATTCTTATCCTCTTGTTCCGAGCCACTCCCAGGAAATCCCCTTTTCTTAGCTTGGAAGTTTCGCACTTGTAGCCTAGCATCCTCGACTCGTTGAGCCTTCTCCACTGCGTCACTAAAGGCATCAATTCGGGCTACTGCTAAGTCCTTCTGGATCTCAACATTTAAACCCTGAATAAAACGTCTTATTCGCCTCTGCTCGGTCATGATTAGTTCGGGGGCAAACTTAGACAATCGAGTGAATTGGCTCTCGTACTCGGCTACAGTTTGAGTTCCCTGGCGGAGTCTTATAAATTCCTCCTCTTTCTTTTCTTGCACTAGAGGAGGGAAAAACTTAGCGTTGAACTCCCTCATGAAGTTCACCCACGTCCTTGGGGTCAATTCTCGTTCCCACTTCTGCCTTATAACGTTCCACCAAGAACGGGCTGCCCCTTCCAGTTGAAAAATCGCAAAAGTCACTTGCCGCTCCTCCGTATAGTGCAAGGCGGCAAAAATATCTACCATTTTCTCCAACCACCTTTCGGCCACATCAGGGTCTGGCCCTCCAAGGAATTTTGGTGGGGAAAACTTTTGAAATCTTTCAAGGGCTCTATCCTCGCCCTCTACATGGTTACCAGGGTTTCCAGGTTGAGGATTATAGTTTTGGCCTTGGTGTTCCACTACCTGGGCTAGCAGATCAGTCATACGCTGGATAGCAGCGGCTACTTGAGCATTTGGGTCGACCCTAGGTTCAGGATTTGGTTCAGGTCTTGGTTCCCAGTTACCCCTTTCATTCGAGGGTTGCTTACGTCCGCGCCCACGACCTCTTCCACTACGAGTACCCTCCATAGGTCTAACCAATCTAGGGTCGAAGCGCGAATACAATATTAAATCAAATATATGCAGGCACAAATAACAAAAGCAGACACAACTCAAAAGCAGATATACATATAATATCATTTTATCAGGCAAATCATATAGTAGCAGTCATTCAAATACGAGCAAAAGAAATCCCATGAAAATATTGGGGTTCTCCATAATACAATATATAAATTAAGCCCAAAAGTGCGAAACAACTAACTAAGAGCTTCTTCCCTCTCGTGACTACCCTTACACGGAGTCAAACATGGCTCATCTCCAATCTCTCCACGAGCTCTGCCCAAAACTTACAAGAATAACATGGTTTATATCTTAAACAGGCGAACCGCACTTAATGAAACCCTAATATATCACTCAAAGTGCCATCTCACGGATTCTCTGGAATTTGAGTGATAGCCTGCCAGGTAAATCAATGGATCATAATAAGTAACTAAGCGCAAGTGGATTTAAGTTCAAGTGGCACTCAAATCATATAACTGTTAAGTCCCTCACTCCCAATCCAACCATGGAAGATCAAACGGAGATATTTCCTAATAAATAGGCGAAAAAATAGGACATGGTTAAGGCATACTATGCCGCGTATCACTCATGTACATAACAAAACCTTAAAGTATACCTCACACATCAAAAGTTTCAAACCTTATGCCACATTTGTGTTTTAAACAAAACATCTCCCTACCAACTTCCAAAACTTCCACTCTCGGTACAATAGTAATCAAACCAAGTTCATACGTTGATATTAGGGAATAGGTATCAAGGAAGCATAAACAAGGGTCGTTCGTCGAGAACCAAGCTACGGGTATCAGATATCCAAAGCGAGGTAAAGATACCTATATCGTTGCAGTCAGATCGTCTCAAATCAAATAAACACTTATCTAGTCCTCATGTTCATAGAAAAGAAATTGGTCTTCGGTGCGAATTCCTCGACGTATACTACAATCTGGTCACCCTCTATAGAAACCCCAGTCAGACCATTACTAGGTTCGTCCATGATAACACTCTTAGATCCAATCCCCTCGATCAGTCCAATTACTAGATCAAATATTGAATCTTCTGCACTTTGACTCTTGCCGCCAAACTCATCTCAAGTAAACTACAGACCTTTATTCTAGCATCCTTACTATCGAGTACTCAAGTACAAGAATCCACAATAAGGTAATTCACAACTCGAGCCGGCCGGTCCCAAGAGTAAGTCACCCATATTAGAGATTCCTACCTGACGTACATAACTATTGTCCCCAAGTATTCTGAGAGAGATTGGAAACCTATAACGGCTCATAATTCATAGCTTACGTCCAAGAAGAGCACTTAGTCCCTTACACTTATTCACACAATCAGGACCATAACACCACTTGACCCAAGATCACTCCGCGCAGAGACCACGCGACGTGGTTCTGATACCAACTTCGACAGCCCCACCTTCCCCTAAGGCGAACCAAAGGGGTTGGCGGACCGCCTGCCCAGCTCTCGCCAGGACTACGAAGTCGATTCACACAAACCCTAGATTACGCGCGATCGAAACCAAAGAAAACAAACACTCGGAGACTACTACGCCGATTACACACAACTAAAATGTTCCGAATGATTACAAGCAGTATCTCAAACGAATACACCTAATATACATGCTTAAACACTTAAGTACATACATAGAAAGTTGTACAAGTCAAAACGTGATACTTGATAAAAGTAACTAGGGTTTTGATTACAAAAGAGCGTAACAAAATAACATTTACACTAGCTTGACACTTTCTTCAAAATCATGGTTCAAAAGTGTTGTTCCCTGTAAGGAAAACAAAGATAACGGGAAGGGGTGAGCTTACGCTCAATGAGCTTACGCTCAAGGGGTGAGCTTGCAGCTTGTGGCAGTCAGGGTATTTCGGTCATTTCACATCCTACCATGCTCCGATTGAGCTGAAGTTTTACCAGTAGCTAGCTAACTCAAATACCTACAACTTTCATGTTTTGAACAAGGACGGATTCGGTCTTCCTCAAGGACGAACATACAGTGCAAAAACAGGGCAGATTACTACCACATGTAACCCTAAGCTGGAATCTTGTGTACAAAGCTGAAATTTTCCGCAAGTAACCACAATTAACACACACTAGCTCCAATTCTATACCATATTAAGCCATCAATTCAAGCCAACTATGATCATCATATGAAAACAGAAAAATTCCCAAGAAAATAAGAAATTCACCTAACTTCACTTCAATCCATGAAATCATCTACAAAACAAGCTATTTAACTACTACAAGCCACTAATTCACCATTTATTATGAACAAAAGTTAAGTTCCAAGCAAAAATACCTTAACCTCAAGAAAGATAGCAACTTAGAGCTTTCCTTTGCAAAATCACTCCACAAGCACCTTCAATCTCACTTAATAAGCGATTTCTACGGAGGAATTCGGATTTTTATCGGTTGGTTTTCAAGATTTGGACAAGAAATTGAAGCCAATGGTTGAAACTCTCTCTCTTTTCTTTCCCTTCAAGTTTCAGCCAAGAGGATGTTAAAATGAAGATGATTTTGGTCAAAATTAGCTTTTGGTAAAGGAAAAGTTAGGCAAAACTTGGCCCAATCCCATCGCGACACGTGGCACTTTTGGATTTCTTTCTTATCCTGTAGCTTACTAATGACCAAATATCCAATCAACCTCTAATTATCACTTAGCGCCTAGTAATTTAATGTCTTACTGCACAACTTAACCTAATTGGCCGAATTTCTCTCACTTAACGCACTAGCGGGTCCCACATCCGCTATTCGCTCCAAATCTCTCGTGAACTCACTTATACTAGAAAAATGGTTTAAAAACTATATTTACTTATAAAATATATGTAAAATGAATATAATAAAGAAAATAAAAAAAAATGTGTGCACGAAAATCGATAAAACCCTAAAACCCTAAAATCGGATTTTTTTTTTCGAGTTCTCACATGACTAAACTTGATTCTTGATGAAATGATTTTGCTAATGCGATTGAATAATACTTGACTTGTTTGGCTGAGGCGAGGGTTTACTTTATCGCACTCGTCCTCCCTTCTTAAATGATCTCGTACTTGCTTTAGCTTGATTGACCTTTACTTGTATTGGTGCTTGTGCTTGACTTATAAGTGCTGAGCGGTAGCATGTACCACACTCAATTCAAGTGGGAGGTGCCTCTCATCCCGTCTCACTACTTTTATCCTCACCCTATTGGTTAGTCAGTCGAATCGAGCTAGTAAGGGTTGGTCGAGGAGATTGGCGAACCATAGGTACTGTTTATTGTATAATCTTTGGATATGGTCCACTGGATTCGGTATACTCGAGTATTACCATCACTCTTACTTTGAAGTTCGGGCCCGGTAAGGGGGTTGATTGGTGGATGGAAATTGGTATAAAGTGAAGATCTGCGGTCATGGTTTTGCTTCTTTAAACGTTGACGGAGTGTCAACGACTTCAGATCAAGTAATGCAACGGGAATGTGGCTCTTGAGAGCCATCTGTATCCTTCTACTTGGAAATGATTGTTACTTGAGTGTTATTGTTTCTTTTATGAACTGTTACGCTTGCTCATTTTAAGATTTCAAGTTTTACATAATGACCAACTTGCTACTTGGATTTGCATGAAGTTTTGGAACCTCACTGAGCTTTGGCTCATTCTATTAGTTTTGTTTTCCTTACAGGGGGTACGAGCGAGGGCGTAAGGCTGGTATAGGCTAGCATTGTCTAGTTTTTTTTTGAATTTTTGGCGATTGTACTCGCGCTAGTGCTCGATTAGGGTTGAATTCATCTGGAACTCAAATCTTTTGCTATATTTGGGATTGTATGAATGTTTGAGATAGAAAGGAATGTAATTATACGTTCCAAGCTTGGGAACTGTTATTTCATTTACTCTTGAGGTAGTAACTTATTTTATTTGAAGTGAGTGAGTGAGTCCTGGCGAGAGTTGGGCAGGCAGTTCGCTAAACTCTGGGGTACGCCCTAGGGGGAGGTGGGATCGTCACAAACTTTATTAGCATCATCTCCACTCCAGCAGGTGAAATAATATGACCCAAATATTCTACCCTTTGCTGAGCAAACATTCATTTAGACATCATTGCATACAGCTAATGAGTTCTAAGAGCTATTAATACTATTTTTAGATGGTTAACATGGGACTCTAAGTTAGGGCAGTATACAAAGATGTCATAAAAAAACAAGCACACACTTTCTAAGGTATGGCTAAAAGATTTCATTCATCAAGGCTTCGAAATTAGCAGGAGTGTTTGTAAGACCAAAAGGCATCTCAAGGAATTCATAATGCCCTTGGTGATTTTGGAAGGTTGTTTTATGGACAACAATAGTTTTGGTCCTTATCTAGTGGTATTCAAATCTAAGGTCTAGTTTAGAGTTATATTGGAATCCACGTAGTTCATCTTTCAGTTCTTCTATATTTGGGATAGGGTATTTATCTTTGATGGTGAGAGCCTTTAACTGCCTATATTCAACACAAAAATTCCAAGTGCCATATTTTTTTCTTGACAAGCCAGGCATGAGAGGCAAATGGATTTTTGCTATGCTGAATGATTTTCGAACTAAGTGTCACGCCCCTAGCCCGCACTTGCTAGACATGAGACATTCACCGTATCCTCATGATTGGAGAACACAAGGCAACCATAACATATAAGTAGTACTAGTCCATATAATAAACTACTTAAGTGAGGTACATAACCAAAGTAAGGAAATACGTCTACATATCTAGTCAGCTAACGGAATGAGATCTTAAAAAAAATATTCTAGTACATATCCAATACTACAAAACAGAAACCCCTAACGTGATAGTCCATTTCCTTAACTACAAGTTACTAGTAGAAGTCATCTTCCGGCTTTTTAGTATATACCATCTCTTATTCTTTAAGGTCTACAAAATGATAACAGAATAGGTTGAACGACACTACGCTCAATAAGAAATGTTTACTCCTCTACCGGATCATGTAGCTATTATATTTATATAATACCATACTTTAATAATACTAGTCACACCACACCACATGCATAGTTAATAGCAAAACAATTGCAAAATCAATTACGATGCATAAATATATCACATCTGTGAGGACCCAAAAATTATTTTTATATTTTGTATTTTAATCTACTTGCCTTGAATTTTTGGTTGATTTAATAGTTAAATCATGATTTTTATCCTTTTACCTTACTTAATTTGGTGCATGTTGAGTTTCATAGTGCATTATACTATTGTGACCAACTAGTGAGATGTGTGCAATAAATTGGGTGGACAAGGGGGAGTTTTGTGCAAAAGAGTTATTGTGCTACAAGGTGTCAAAAGATAATTGGAGATGGGCTAGATACTTAGTGATTTAAAGACAATTAGGTAAGGATTTCATCTTGATTTGACACTTGTCACTCATCTAGCCAACCTTGACCAAGACTAAATTTGATACTTATCCACCCAAACTTCCTTTTCTTCACCACTTCTTCTTCTTTCTTGTCTTGGACGAAAATTAGCGGAGAAAAGAGGGAGAGAAGAACAACTTTTAGCTTTAATTTCTTGTCCAAATTTGTGAAAAAACAAAAGAGAGAAACCATATCTTACTCCATCAAACTTTGAATCAAACTTGGAGGGAAGCTCTTGGTGAAGTTTTTGGAGGAAGAAAGCCTTGCAACCTTCTTGATTTGCTTGCCATCTTTGGGTTTGGAGGTAAAGAGGTGAACTTGGCTAGAAACGTTAGTTTTCTTCCCTTATCTTTGAGTTTAATTGAGGTATGATGTTATAGAAACTAAAGGAATGATCTTTATGGAAAATTTCATGATTTTGTCAAGCTATATTGTAGATTCCAAATTTGGTGTATAATCTATTTACTTTAGTCTAGAGCTTTATATATGTGCAATTTTGGTTAAAAGGAAGGATTTTATGGAGGCTTTCATGTTTTTCAAGTTATGTTGTGAAATTTCCAGTTTTGGTACATGAAGTGCATAGCATAGGTTCAAATTAGATATTTGTGATTTTGATGGGTTTTTTTTCTGACACCCCCACTTCTCCCAAGGGCGAACCCAAGGGTATTTGCGGGACGCCTGCCCAACTCTCGCCAGGACTCGAGACAATTCCAATTCAAACTTAAAGTCTAGTACTAACAATGAAAGTCGGAATTAAGGTACGAAGTCATTTCCATACATAAATCTTCAATCTTACATCACAATTTCAAACTTACAATCACTTTCCCCAAAATATACAACATCCAAAAGTGTCTAGTCGATTACAATTAAAACACTAATACAAAAGTGTCTCAAGTCGGCATTTCATTAACTTCTTCCATTCCGGTTCCTGTTAAGGAAAACAAACTAATGGGATGAGCCAATACTTAGTGAGGCCAAGAAAGTCTTGCAAGCACGTAGTTCAAGTATCAATAACATTTATGCCATAAATAAAGCGATAAAGTCAAGTAATTCACAATTAACAATTTAAACACACTTGAGTAGGATATAAGAGCTCTCGGGAGCTAATTTCCACATGCTTTGCCAATGCTCGATCCACTACCTCCACGAGTTGACACTCCGTCAACCGGGTAGGTTTTGAAGTCCGTAGAAGCTCCACTTACTACCTCCAGCCAACATTCCACCCTCTCGGATCCGTAACCAAACACGCACGAAAAAGGCAATACTCAACGAGTATGCCGAACAAGATCTCAAAAGATCAAGTTTTGTTTTGTTATTCTCTTGGTTTATCAAGCTTCTCGACCAAGCCCATGCCTGCTCGAGTTGCAAGATTGGCTAAGAGAATTGGGCGTCCCCATAAGTCGAGGAGGTTCACTCCACTTGACAACACGACATGCACACGTAAACAAGTATATTTTGCCGATGAGATTCACTCCAATCGACTTTGAAAATCAAGTTTAATGTAAGTAAAGTTTGAGTAAAGGAGAGAGAGTGCGATAAAGTACACACTAATCTCACCAAGTGATATTCACGTATATAAGCAGATAAATCAAGTAAACACAACAAGTCATGCACTTGACACTCATCGATTCAAAATAAGTGAGCAAACAAAGCTTTAGGTGTCCGCACCGAGATTCCCTTCGAAATCTCCTTGAACGCCTGGACAATTAACAAATAGTTCTCACTCACAATCATGTATTAATCAAGAAAGAAGGCACACTTAATTTTACTAGTTGATACCTCAAACACGAACCTTAACCACTCAAAATAAAGGTTCAAAAGTGAGGATTTATTAACACAAGAAAAACTGATTTCCTTCACGAAATCGAGTTTAAAACGATCAATCATTATCAAAGGGTAGAGAAAAGTTTCCAAAAACTCATTTCTTATCAAGTTCAAAAATTTCAGTTTTAAGGAGCAATCTTTGAAAAATCATATCTTACACTCCGTAGGTCCAAAATTGGAAAACTTGGTACCGTTAGAATCTTGGTTCAAAATACTAAAAGTTCCTAGAAGACACTTTTCCAAGATTCTAAATTGAAGACATTCAAATTTCAGCTTAAAGTGGCTGACTTATTCTTACAAGACAGTTTCAGTCTTAGTTTCGGTAAACTTTGGAAATTCGGCAAAATCCACAGAACGTGAAATAGCCTCTGAAATTGATAACTCAATAAGAATTCCAACCAAGGTTAAAACACAACAAACGGAACTAAAATCGGAGTTTTGAGCACCAAGATATAGCAGCTCAAAGTTGGTTAAAAACAAGGACTGCTCGGTCCATTTTTCCAGATTTGAAAGGCAATTTTGGGATCTTATTTGTATATCAAAAAAGTCTTAGAATGATACCAAAATTGGTATACTTCAACTTCCACATGAGGACTACTCCTCTATCAAATTTCATTTGAAAATTCGCATGGGAAGGCAGTTAACAAAACTACCAAAGTTTAAGGAATTTCCAAGACAAATCTGTCTCCTTGCTTCCTTTTTCTTTTTCAAACATTTTGCCCAATGAAATCAACTCCAATTTGGTTTATTGGTGACACTAAGGTTCAGGAAACATCTAATATACATTTTTTAGGTGTTTGACACCAAAACTTTCAAAACAACATGTCCCAAGTCAAGCTAGGCCTTTCGGCTAGCAAAAATTAGGGTTTTCCAGATTTGATACAGTTCGGGAATTGGGCTATATCTCACTCAATACAACTTGAAATTGAGTGTGGTTGGTGGCGTTGGAAACTAGATTCAACAGACTACAATTCATTAGAAGAAATCATTTTGAAATTCAACTTGAAAACAAGCGAAAATAGAGCCACAAGTTGTAGCTTCTAGTTTCCTCTCGGTTGGACTGACAGAACAGGGCAACCGATTTTGATCAATCACTACAGATGACTCACTTCGAATTAGAAGGTGCATGATACACCGTTAGAAAAATACGGATGCCTAGTTTTGAATTCCACTGACAGAACTCAATTCCGACATCCGGACAGAGAGATATGTTCGTTCAAAGAACACTGCCAGAGGACCACTGTTACACTTTTTCCAGATTTTGTTCTTGCCAAAAGTCAATTTTTATCCAACCAATCCAAATGATTTTTGGTAGAAACTTTATACACACCACACACAACATATATACATCAGATTCAAGGTCATTTGAGCATCAAAATTTTGAATCAAAGCTTTGAGAAAAACAGGGCAGATTTCGGCCACATCCTACGCAACTTTCCTTCGGTTTTCTTTTCACTCTTCTAACTTATATCCACTTGCTTAACACATAATTAACACCAACAACACTCATAATCACCATATCAGTCCAATATATCCGTTGTGGGATTTCATAGAGCCCACTCCAACATTTAAACTCAAACCACAACAATAACCATGAAGCTACAAGCTTCCTAGCAAAATTTAACCAACTAGAACTAAGATTAAGTGACCGGATGATTACCTTCTACTTCTTGGTGTAAAATCAGAAATTTTTACACCTCCAAGACCCAAGAAAAACCGTGAGAATGATGCCTCCCTTCTAGCTTAAGTGGATCTCCAAGAAATTTTGAGGTTGGATGCAAAAGTTAAGGTGATTTGGAGTAGTATTTGGAGTGAATTGGTGAGGAGTTTTCCTTCTTCTTCCTTGCTTGGTGATGTCCGGCTGCTATGGTGAGTGAGAGAGAGAAAAGGCTGATTAATGAGGCTTCTTGGAGAAGCTTGTGTAGTTTGTGGCCAAAATTCATTCGAAAGTCAACTCTTAATAGTGAGCGCACGCGCGCGTTTTGTGTCTGTTTTCTCTCGGTTTTGTTTCACGTGTGCACTAAACCTCTAATGTACTTCCTTTAACATTATAATTATTCACTCCTAGTAGTCTAGAATAAATCTCTTAAATCTCCAATTAACCATTCCGGCTCGATATACGCGAAATTTCAATTTGCGCGCGATAAGGCGAACTTAAAAAGGAATTCGTGTAACGATGATATAATTAACTATCTCTAGGGTAATTTATTATAAAAATGACTATTTTAGAAATAAACATGAGTCCTCACAATATTAATTTCCCAAATCTCCAATTCGTCGCGCGATACGACTTTCGAGAAATTATCGACGTACGCGTAATAAAACTTTATTTAACTTAATCACATCTAATCTCTCAATTAACTCTTCTTGGTCCACTATTGATCATCCTTAATTCTCCAAAATCATTGCACTCTCAGATCGACTATCATCTCGAAGATGTGTATTTGTTATTCCTTAATAAACGAGCCTTCAAAAATTTAAATTTGTTAACGAGACGTTTTAAAAGTATAAATAAGACATGGTTCCATAAATATGAATTTAAAATGGTTGAAGTAAATTATTCGAAGAAAACGGGTGAATAAATATTTAAATAAGCCAGTAATATGAAGTAAATTGAGAAAATTTTTGGGTCCTCACATTCTTGCTAAGAATATGTACCATATGACACATGCTATACTAGTTATGATTTATTGTGTTTTTGCCATGAAGATAAGGTTGAACCTTTGAAATTAGAGGAAAGGAATTTAAGGACAAGTTGTTGGAAATTCTTGTTTGAGTTGGAAGTTTGGAATGGTTTTGACATATTATGCTCAAAATACTTGCTAATATTTTGATCTTCACATGTATGTTGATTTGGAGCTTTTTGAGTTTTAGGTTTGGGCTGGTTTTGATCTACCTTTGCTTAAATTACTTAAGAAGCCCTTGATTTTCACATATAGATTGATTTGAGACAAAACAAGGCGATTTAAGAGGAGGAAAATGATGTTGCCACAAAATGTTTGATAGTTGAAAATTGTATCTTTATTACTAGAATTTGTATGTCAATTTTGACATCTTTTTGTTCAAGAAACTTGCCAAGACTTTGATTTTCACATGTGTGTTGATTTTGAGCCAAAATAAAGAGGTTTAAGCGAAAGGAAATGAATTTTCTCCAAACCGATTTATAGTCGGAAATTTCCAGTTTTGAACATTGAAAGTCTTGACCAGTTTTCTTCCAAACTCTTGACTATAATCGACATACTTTTACTCCATATTTTGCTTGAGACATTGATTTAGCATGCACGTGGTTTGCCCATTGATTTGAACAACAAAACTTTGCCCTTTTGAAAGTTATACTGGGGTTAAACCTGCAAATTGTTGTGTTTGCTAAGTGAAGATTACTCATTTATATTGGCTTTAAGTGGCAAGACTTTTGATGTATGATATGATCACAGGACTCAAGAATGACCAAGGGAGATAACCGAGGTTTGAAGTAGAAAGATTGAGATCAATTAGTGAGTGTTAGGACTATGTGACTCGTTGGTAAAAATGTGACTTGTTGCCTGAAATTGCTAGATATCTTGATTTGTTATTGCAATAAGCAAGTGTGTACTTTATCGCACTCGACCTAACTTTACTTGAATGATACTCAATGTGCCTAGTTGATTGATACTGTTGTATATCTTGAACTGCAAATGAAAGTTGGTTGAAAATGTTATCTCCTCGATTATATTGAGTGCTTGGGATCCAAAAACCCCATCGTGTGACAGCCCCACCTTCCCCTAAGGCGAACCAAAGGGTTCGGCGGACCGCCTGCCCAGCTCTCGCCAGGACTCGTTCACTCACATAAAATAAAATAAGAAAAGCCTCGAGAATAAGCGAAAACAATACCCAAACTTGAACCATATAAATACATTCATCTCAATCTCAACCACAAGTACAGTCCCAAATGTATACCAAAGCTCTGAATTCACGATACAGTCCACCTTATCCAAGCACTAGAGCGGAAATAAAAGCCAAAACAAAACAATTCAAAACAAAACTAGGCTATACTATTCTATACAGGCCCCTCGCCCATGCTTGCTACCCCTGTAAGGAAAACAAAAGGCGTGGAATGAGCTAAAAGCCCAGCGAGATTCTATATACACAACCAAGCAGTTAAACAAGGACCTTAAGCATGTAATAACAAGTAATCCAGATAACATTTACGATATAAAGTAATAGTAACACATACAATAAAAGGATATATGCTCACGAGGAGCTATTCGTTCGTTCGTTCATTCATTTGCCTAATATTTCCTTATTTCTCCGATCATTAAAACATTGTTTGTAAGTGAAAACTCCTTCATTTTCTTGTCGTTCGTTCATTCATTTCATTCCCCAATCTCCGCCAACTTCGTGGTCATACTCGAGTATACCAAACATTCACCCAGGGTCACTAATTGCCCGACCGAGTCCGCTTCTGACTCGAGTCGACCAGTAACAAAGGGCAAGGGCCCAGTTCAGCCAGAAGACTTACATTCATGCACAAGTAACATTTAATCATTCAATCATTGAAAGTTCACGTTCATTTAGGTCAAGTGCGATAAAGTACACACTCGCCTAGCAAAAATCATTTTTGGAAACATAACATACCTCAATCACGTATTAAAGCAACAATCCAAATAGTCACAATAGTTCACATAGTCATTAGAAACAAAGCGTATATAGAACACTCACCTAAATAAGCAAAACGTCCAAAGTATCCTTTCGGATATCACCCTTAGTCACCAAGCAACCCTAAGAATAATCATGAGAACATATTATGGTCCAACCAATAAAATGTTTGATGAATCAAGGAAAATCCGAATAATTACTAGTACGAAATATAAGTATGATTTTGAAAGTGAAAAGTGTGCATTTAGTCCAAAAGACATGAGTAAAATAGTCGTAAAACTTATGTCCGCTCTTAAAATTTTGAAATCGCCATTTGAGTGCAAATTCGGGCAGCACGCCCTTTGTATTTACCTATTTTCCAGCCATTTATGGCTTCATCATTTTCCTCAATCAGCCCCCAAAATCACACACAAATAATCTCATTACAATAGCCGTTCAATAGGCTAAAAGTCATTTAATAACAAAACTAAGCTAGAAAAGTGACCGGAATTAAGGTTTAAGACAAGGAGCAAAATGGCAGGTTTGACATCTTTTAGTGTATTGGTCACAACCGAAACTACACTATCGGATTGAGGTAAAATTTATACTGTTTCGAAGCTAAGACATTGTTCTAAAATTCTTATGAAGACACCTCAACCCAGTTCTGAACCTAACCTAGTCAAATTTACCCAAACAGCCCCAGATTTTCCAGTTCGAAACTCACTGTGAAAGTCAACTAGCAGTCCTGACTCATTCAATCATATCTCCGGACACACAACTCCGATTCAGGTGATTCCAAAGCCATTTGAAAGCTAAGTTACAAGGCTACAATTCTTAAGAAGACATCAAAAGCTAATTCATTCATCTTCCCATCCAAACGAGCCAATTATAGATACTGATTTCCAGTTTTGGCAGAAACAGGGCAGCAGGGGTAAAATCGTTATTTCGCAGGATACAGTGCTCCGATTGAGCTGAAATTGTACAGGCATAATCTACACTCAATTCTCTACAACTTTCATGTTTTGAGCAAGGGCTGATTTGGTCTCCCTCAAGGACGAACATACAGTGTAAAAACAGGGCAGATTACTATCACATGGAAACCCTAAGCTGGAATTTGTGCATGTAATCTAGAAATTTCTTTAGGCAAAGTATTCTAGCCCACAAAACTTCAATAATTCATATCAAAACAATAGAAACCCTCAAGTATCATGTGAGATCAGAATTTTCACCATAAAACAAAAATCCACCATAAAACTACTTCAAACCATGAAAATCTTCCACAAAGTAGCATATTTAGCCACTAAGAACCACTAATTTACCATTATTAAGGACAAAGGGTAAATTTCTTGACAAAGTACCTTGGATCCTCAAGAAAAATGGTAGCTTAGGCTTCTTCCTCCCACAATGACTCCACAATCACCTTAGAAACTACTTGGACTAGCACTTTTATGGAGTGATTTGTGATTTAATCGGTTGGAACTCAAGATTATAGCAAGAAATTGAAGTGAAGGATGAAGGTTTCTCTCTCTCTTTTGCTCTCCAAATTTCGGCCAAGAGGAGGAAATAATGGATTGATTTTTGGTCAAATTTGCTATTTGGTAAAGGTAAGAAAGTTAGGCAAAGTTAGGCAAGTCCATCCTCAAGTAAGGTCGCGACACGTGGCGTCCTTTAGGTTTTAAGCTTATCTTCTTTCCTCCAATGGTTAATCTATCTAGCTAACCTCTAATTGTCTTCTAGCACCTTGTAAAATAATAACACTTAATATTTCGTCACCTAATCGACAAAATTATATCGCACTTGCGGGTCCACATTCAAGAATGCACTTCAAATTAACGTACACTAACTTATACCAGGAAAATGATTTTAAAACTGTACTTACTTGTAAAATGCATAGAACATTTAATATTTTCAAGGGCAGTAATAAAATGTGGGCAAAAAAATAAAATAATATTTGGAAAACGTGAAAATTTTCGAGTTCTCACACATCGACTATTTAGTTGAATCGAGCCAGCAAAGGCATGGTCGAGGAGATTGATGAACCATGTATAGTATTTAGTGTTTATTGCTTAATGTGACGCCCCCACTTCTCCCAAGGGCGAACCCAAGGGTATCGGCGGGACGCCTGCCCAACTCTCGCCAGGACTCGGTACAATTCCAGTTCCAGTTCAAGCTTAAGGTAGAATCACCAATAATAATATACGGAGTAAAGAAAAGAAGTCACTTCCATACAAAGTGTTCAATCTTACACCACAAGATTCAAAATACATTCACTTTCTCAAAATACACAACTTCCAAATTGTCTAGTCAAATACATTCAAATCCCTAATCAAAAGTTCATCCAAATGGCTTCTTCGAGTGTCACTCCATATCGGTTCCTGTTAAGGAAAACAAATCTACGGGGTAAGCGATTGCTCGTGAGGCCAAGAAACACACATGCAAGCACGTAATCCAAGTAGCAATCACATTTAGCAAATAAAACAGTAGTATTCAAGTAATTAACAATTCGAGTGAGAAAAGTAAACAGAAACAATTCAAGGATATGGAAGCTCTCAGGAGCTAGGTTCCACTTGCTTTGCCAATGCTCGATCAATTACCTCCCCGCGATGACACTCCGTCAACCGGGTCGGTATTAAGTCCGTAGAAACTTCACTTACTCTTCCCCGTTCACCATTACATACCCCTGTACCGGGCCCGCTCTTCTTTGTATAAGGCGATACTGCTCGAGTATGCCAGGCGAGATCTCTCCAATAGATCAAGCCTATCATTTTTTCTCATGGCTCACCAAGCTTCACGACCAAGCCCATGCCGGCTCGAGTCGCAAGGTTGGCCGATGAGTTTGGGCGTCCCCATCATTTCAATTTTTGTCGAGGAGATTCACTCCAGTCGACGTATGCAGCCATAGCATACAATTCAATTCAATTCAATTTAGTCAATTCATTCAATTCAATCAATTCGATTCATTTCAATCAATTCAATTACGATTCATTTAAATGAGAACGAGTGCGATAAAGTACACACTCGACTCAACAGTTATAAGCCATTCAATCCATAGAACAATTCACATAATATCAACAAGTCATGCACTTGACACTCACCAATTAAAGTAAGGGAGTAAGTGCTCAAACAAGTGTTTAGGCGTCCGCTTCGAGTTCCTCTTGAAGGTCCCCTTGAGCGCCTGAGCAAATAACAATTGGCTATAACACACTATTACTTATAAATCCCTTATTAACAAGGGAGATTGTACACTTGTACAATCTAAGAAAATGTCATGAAATAGAGCTTTGCTTGCTCAAAATTCCAGGTTCAAAAGTGGTGTTTAATAACACAAGGAAAAACTGATTTCCTTCATGAAGTCAAGTCTAAAACGGTCAATCAATATCAAAGGATAGGGAAGAGTCTCCAAAAACTCATTTCCCAACAAGTTCGAAAATTCAGCTTTAAGGGACAATCTTTGAAAAATCGTATCTTGCACTCAGTAGGTCCATAATTGGAAAACTTTATACCGTTGGAAACTAGTTTCAAAGTACTAAAAGTTCCTAGAAGACACTTTTCCAAGATTCTAAATGGAAGACATTCAAATTTCAGCTTAAAGTGGCTGACTTATACTTACAAGACAGTTTCAGTCTTAGTTTTCGGTAAACTTTGGAAATTCGGCAAAATTCACAGAACGTGAACTAGCCTCCGAAATTTGTAACACAATAAGAAGTCCAATCAAGGTTTCAAACACAACAAACGGAACAAGAATCGGAGTTTTGAGCGTCAAGATATAACAGCTCAAAGTTGGTCAAAAATAAGGATTGTTCGGTCCTTTTTCCAGATTTGAAGAACAACTTTGGCACATCATTTGTATATTGAAATGGTCTTAGAATGACATCAAAATTGGTACAATTCAACTTCCATATGAGGACTACTCCTCTATCAAATTTCATTTGAAAATTCACACGGGAAGGTAGTTAACAAAACTACCAAAGTTTAAGGAATTTCCAAGACAAATCTGTCTTCTTGCTTCCTTTTCCTTTTTCAAACATTTTACCCAATGAAATCAACTCCAATCTGACTCATTTGTGAAACCAAGACCCAAGAAACATTTAATATACATTTGGTAGGTGATTGACACCAAAAGTTTCAAAACAACATGTCCCAAGTCAAGCTAGGCCATTCGGCTAGCAAAATTAGGGTTTTCTAGCTTTGGTACAGTTCAGGAATTAGACCATATCTCACTCAATACAACTTGAAATTGAGCATGGTTGGTGGCGTTGGAAACTAGATTCAAAAGTTTACATTTCATCAGAAGAAATCATTTTCAAAATCAATTCCTAAGTGAGAGAAAATAGAGCCACAAAATGCAGCTTCTACCTTTCTCTCGGATAGGTTAACAGAACAGGGCAGCCGACTTTGATCAATCACTACAGATGACTCAGTTCGAATTAGAAGGTGCATTTTACACCGTTAGAAAACTACAGATGTCTAGTTTCAAATGCCGCAAATGGAACTTGATTTCGACATCTGAGCAGAGAGTTATGTTCGTTCAAAAAACGCTGCCAGTGGACCACTGCTATGCGATTTTCCAGAATTGTTCTTGCTAAAACTCAAATTTTTCTCAACCAATTCAAATGATTTTTGGTAGAAACTTTCTACACACACTATATAACATATATATATCAGTTTCACAATCATTTGAGCCCCCAAAATTCGAAATACAGGTACGGCAAAAACAGGACAGATTTGCCTAGCATTCCTGCGAAATTTTTCCTTCGATTCCTCTCTTCCTTTTCAAATCTTAACACTCATCTACACACTAACACTCACCACAAACACATTAACACACATATTATCATCATATCAGCCCATACAACCAAGGTGGGATTTCATAGAGCCCACTTCAACCATTCCAATTCAAATAACAACATCAATAATGAAGCTACAAGCTTCATAGCCAAGATTAAACCCACTAAAGCCGAGATTAAAAGATTGGATGATTACCTCCTAATCCTTGAGAGAAACCAGAAATTTTTGCACCTCTAAAGCCCCAAGAAAACCGTGAGATGATGCCTTTCTTCTAGCTTAAGTGGATCTCCAAGAAATTTTGAGGTTGGATGCAAAGTTTAAGGTGATTTGGAGTAGGATTTGGAGTGAAATGGTGAAGAGTTTTCTTCTTCTTCCTTGCTTGGAGGTTGGCCGGCTATGGTGAGTGAAGAGAGAGAGAGTGGCTGAAGAATGAAGCTTCTTGGAGAAGCTTGAGTGTTTGTGGTTAAAATTTGAGCAAAAGTCAACTATGAATAGTGCGCGCACGCGCGCGTTTCGTGTCCGTTTTCTCTCGGGTTTGTTTCACTTGTGCACTAAACCTCTAATGTAATTCCTTTAATACTATAATTATTCACTCTTAGTAGTCTAGTATAAGTTTCTTAAATCTCCATTTATCCGTTCCAGGTCGATATACGCGAACTTCCGATTCGCGCGCGATAAGGCGAACTTTAAAAGGAATTCATGTAACGATGATATATTTAACTACTACTAAGGTAAAT
Organism: Coffea humblotiana; assembly: GCA_023065735.1. Classification (NCBI taxonomy): domain Eukaryota; kingdom Viridiplantae; phylum Streptophyta; class Magnoliopsida; order Gentianales; family Rubiaceae; genus Coffea; species Coffea humblotiana. The sequence continues at coordinate 22,884 of JACYVW010000174.1, forward strand.
AATTATAAAAATAACTATTTTAGAAATAAAAACATGAGTCCTCACACGAGTCTAGTATTAATTCCTCAAATCTCCAATTTGTCGCGCGGTACGACTTTCGAGAAACTATCGATGTGCGCACAATAAAAGTTTTATTTAACTTAATCACATCTAATCTCTCAATTAACTCTTCTTAGTCCCCTATTGATCATCCTTAATTCTCCAAAATCATTGCATTCTCAGATCGACTATCATCTCGAAAATGTGTATTTGTTATTTCTTAATAAACGAACCTTCGAAAAATTTAAATTTGTTAACGAGACGTTTTAAAAGTATAAATAAGACATGGTTCCATAAAAATGAATTTAAAATGGTTGAAATAAATTATCCGGAGAAAATGAGTGAATAAGTATTTAAATACGCCAGTAAATAAGAAAAATTTAGAAATTTTTTTTTCGGGTCCTCACATCCTTCCTTCCTTAAAAGAATTTCGTCCTCGAAATTCACATCTAGGACAATATCATTTCCTTAATAGTTATACTTATCAATCAATCACTAACCTACACTCTCCAATCCATATCTCACAATTTCTATTCATCCAATTAGCAATCAAACTTTGATTTTTCCCCCAATAGATGTTTTAACTTCCAAGTCATAGAGTAACTTAATCGGTCTCACGTCTATCCCACTCATGAATTTAGAGTTCGCAAAAGAGAGTGTGTGGTACTCGGGTTACTTAGAACTTGAGCTAAGCAATGGAGAACAAGAACCATACCTTGAACGACCTTAGTGGAATTGGAAACCTGCTGATAATCTAAAGCATAAACCTTCATCCCAGCACTAGCCTGCTTAGAGGTTGACTTTTCTGGACTTTGAGTACTACCTCCTACCTTCGGTATTCTTGGACAACTTACGAGCTGATACTCGGCACTACCACATGTACAAGCACTTTCCCGATTTCCTCCAACAATCATTTTCCACGTGATTGGACTTGCCACAGTAACCACAACTAACTTGAGGAGTCACGGTCTGACCACCCGAAGACGTTTCTCTCACTTGACCTTGCCCACTGTGGCCTTCTCTTGGTTGAGTCCCTTTTGGTGTACTGGATGTCTTTATTCTTCCCGTTCCTTTTTCCTTTTTAGAAGGTGGGGCATTTTTACTTGCTTGACCAGAAGTATAACTAGAAATGTTCCTTTTCTTATTGTGGAAGTCTCTAACTTGCATCCTTGCACCCTCAACTCTCTGTGCATTCTCCAAAGCTTCAGTAAACGTAGAGATTTGGGCCGCTGCTAAGCCCTCCTGAATCTCCACATTAAGCCCTTGTACAAAACGTCTTATCCATTTCGGCTCATTAGTCACCAATTTGGGAGCGTACTTAGAAAGGTTAGTAAACTTCCCTTCATACTCGGCTACACTAAGAGTTCCTTGTCTTAACTTTATAAATTTGTCCTCCCGTTTCTCTTGGATCAAAGGCGGTAGAAACTTCTCATTAAATTCCCTCGTGAAGTTTTCCCAAGTCCAAGGGGTTTGGGCTCTCTTCCACTTTGCCCTTATGACGTCCCACCAAGCGCGTGCTACTCCCTCAAATTCGAAAGCAGCAAAGTTCACTCGCCTATCTTCGGTATAGTCTAAGGCGACGAAAATGTTGGTCATCCTCTCCAACCAATTCTGCGCTACCTCAGTATCAGGTTCACCAGTGAACTTAGGCGGGTTAAATTTCAAAAACCTCTCCAAGGTTCTATCTTCCCCTCTATCCTGGCCCCTAGGTTGGTTAAGTGGCCCTGGTCCCTGTCTCTCAGCTAATCGTTCTAGGATATCACTCATCCTATTAATGGCAGTAGCCACTTGGTTACCCTCTACATTCTCTTGTTCTTGTGTCGGCCCAGTTGCCGATCCCTGGTTATCCCCTGTGAGGTTGGGTCTGTCTAGTCCCCGCCTACGACCTCGACCACTCCTTCGTCCGTCCATAATCCTAGTTATGCCTAGCGCAGGAAATAAAAGTAATTACACGAGCAAATACTTAAAATAAGAGCCAATCATGAAAACATTGGGAAATAACGATAATTAACATATATTTACATTCAAGATCCATACAATTAGCAAGCCATGGGGTATTACAAAAATATGGCACACAGGAGCCATAAAAGTACTTTTAGTCACGTATGACTAAAGTAAAGTCAAGTGCCTCAAAAGTAGGCTACACAGTCAAACAAAAATACAATGGCCTTGGCACTAGCATCACCCCAGTTATTTGTAACCATAAAAGACAAAAGTCTGTCACTCTAGGTCTAGTCCATAGTAGGGTTATCAGGTGGAATCTCCTCCTCATGGTCCTCCTCCGGATCCTCCTCTTCAGGAGTGCCCTCAGAAGCCGGACTCTGTACAGTATCCATTACCTCATCAATCAGCATAGAGGTGTCGGCTAGAATTCGGGAAGCCCGATCCCGGACCACCTCGACTATCCTAGTGAGTCGAGCTATAACCCTTCGAACCTCGTCACGTGCGGCCTCAGTCCTAGCCACCTCATTCACAACAGTCCCCTCTAAATCTGCTATCCTCTCACCCTGAGCATTTACCATATGGCTCAGCTCCTCAATCTCCTGAAGTAGAGATCGGTTGGTATCCATCAACTGACGACGCTCGTCGTCGAGGGCTAGCACTAAGTCATTAGGGTACGCGTACGTCACCCTACATGAGTATCGAGGAAACATAGTAGCAGGAGAATAACGCACACGAGCTTCTCCACCACGAGCTCGATAATAAATAGGCCTAAGAGGCTCTACGTGGCCATTAGCATGACCGTTACCATTAGCGGCATGTCCATTTCCATTATCCATCCCTGCAAAACAACCACAATTTCCAAGGTTAGAAACTTAAAGTTACTAACTCGCTCAAACATTACATAAGGTACAACTAAGTTGTCTAGTCACTATCCTCGAGAGTAAAGTCTCTAAAATATCTCCCCAAATAAATTTCTAAACCTAGGCTCTGATTTTTTTTTATCCCTACAAGTGGTCACTTAAATTTCAAACCAGTCCCACAGTCCGGCATCCTAAACTTTTAGTCTAAGATATACTACAAAGATCTGAAGCCTAGGCTTTGATACCAACTGTGATGCCCCCACTTCTCCCAAGGGCGAACCCAAGGGTATCGGCGGGATGCCTGCCCAATTCTCGCCAGAACTCGGTACAATTCCAGTTCCAGTTCAAGCTTAAGGTAGAATCACCAATAATAATATACGGAATAAAGAAAAGAAGTCACTTCCATACAAAGTGTTCAATCTTACACCACAAGATTCAAAATACATTCACTTTCTCAAAATACACAACTTCCAATTGTCTAGTCAAATACATTCAAATCCCTAATCAAAAGTTCATCCAAATGGCTTCTTCGAGTGTCACTCCATATCGGTTCCTGTTAAGGATAACAAATCTACGGGCGTGAGCGATTGCTCATGAGGTCAAGAAACACACATGCAAGCACGTAATCCAAGTAGCAAATAAAATAGTAGTATTCAAGTAATTAACAATCCGAGTGAGAAAAGTAAACAGAAACAATTCAAGGATATGGAAGCTCTCAGGAGTTAGGTTCCACTTCCTTTGCCAATGCTCGATCAATTACCTCCCTACGATGACACTCCGTCAACCGGGTCGGTATTAAGTCCATAGAAAACTTCACTTACTCTTCCCCGTTCACCATTACATACCCCTGTACCGGGCTCGCTCTTCTTTGTATAAGGTGATACTGCTCGAGTATGCCAAGCGAGATCTCTCCAATAGATCAAGCCTATCATTTTTTCTCATGGCTCACCAAGCTTCACGACCAAACCTATGCAGGCTCGAGTCGTAAGGTTGGCGGATGATTTTGGGTGGTCCCCATCATTTCAATTTTTGTTGAGGAGATTCACTCCAGTCGACGTATGCAGCCATAGCATACAATTCAATTCAATTCAATTCAATTCGATTCATTTCAATCGATTCAATTACGATTCATTTAAATGAGAATGAGTGCGATAAAGTACACACTCGACTCAACAGTTATAAGCCATTCAAGCCATAGAACAATTCACATAATATCAACAAGTCATGCACTCGACACTCACCAATTAAAGTAAGGGAGTAAGTGGGTCAAACAAGTGTTTAGGCGTCCGCTTCGAGGTTCCGCTTGAAGGTCTCCTTGAGCGCCTGAGCAAATAACAATTGGCTATAACACACTATTACTTATAAATCCCTTATTAACAAGGGAGATTATACACTTGTACAATCTAAAATAATGTCATGAAATAGAGCTTTGCTTGCTCAAAATTCCAGGTTCAAAAGTGGTGTTTAATAACACAAGGAAAAAACTGATTTCCTTCATGAAGTCAAGTCTAAAATGGTCAATCAATATCAAAGGATAGGGAAGAGTCTCCAAAAACTCATTTCCCAACAAGTTCGAAAATTCAGCTTTAAGGGACAATCTTTGTAAAATCGTATCTTGCACTCACTAGGTCCATAATTGGAAAAATTTATACCGTTGGAAACTAGTTTCAAATTACTAAAAGTTCCTAGAAGACACTTTTCCAAGATTCTAAATAGAAGACATTCAAATTTCAGCTTAAAGTGGCTGACTTATACTTACAAGACAGTTTCAGTCTTAGTTTTCGGTAAATTTTGGAAATTCGGCAAAACTTCACAGAACGTGAACTACCCTCCGAAATTCATAACACAATAAGACGTCCAATCAAGGTTTGAAACACAACAAACAGAATAAGAATCGGAGTTTTGAGCGTCAAGATATAACAGCTCAAAGTTGGTCAAAAATAAGGATTGCTCGGTCCTTTTTCCAGATTTGAAGAACAATTTTGGCACATCATTTGTATATTGAAATGGTCTTAGAATGACATAAAAATTGGTACAATTCAACTTCCATATGAGGACTACTCCTCTATGAAATTTCATTTGAAAATTCACGCGGGAAGGTAGTTAACAAAACTACCAAAGTTTAAGGAATTTCCAAGACAAATCTGTCTTCTTGCTTCCTTTTCCTTTTTCAAACATTTTACCCAATGAAATCAACTCCAATCTGACTCATTTGTGAAACCAAGACCCAAGAAAAATTTAATATATATTTGGTAGGTGATTGTCACCAAAATATTCAAAACAACATGTCCCAAGTCATGCTAGGCCATTCGGCTAGCAAAATTAGGGTTTTCTAGCTTTGGTACAGTTTAGGAATTAGACCATATCTCACTCAATACAACTTGAAATTGAGCATAGTTGGTGGAGTTGGAAACTAGATTGAAAATTCTACATTTCATCAGAAGAAATAATTCTCAAAATCAATTCCTAAGTGAGAGAAAATAGAGCCACAAAATGCAGCTTCACCTTTCTCTAGGATAGGTTAACAGAACAGGGAAGCCGACTTTGATCAATCACTACAGATGACTCAGTTAAAAATAGAAGGTGCATTTTACATCGTTAGAAAACTACGGATGTCTAGTTTCAAATTCCGCAAACAGCACTTGATTTCGACGTCTGAGCAGAGAGTTATGTTCGTTCCAAAAACGCTGCCAGTGGACCACTGCTATGCGATTTTCCAGAATTGTTCTTGCTAAAACTCAAATTTTTCTCAACCAATTTTTGGTAGAAAATTTCTACACACACTATATAACATATATATATATTTCAGTTTCACAATCATTTTAGCCCCCAAAATTCGAAATACAGCTACGACAAAAACAGGACAGATTTGCCTAGCATTCCTGCGAAATGTTTCCTTCGTTTCCTCTCTTCCTTTTCAAATCTTAACACTCATCTATACACTAACACTCACCACAAACACATTAAAACACATATTATCATCATATCAGCCCAAACAACCAAGGTGGGATTTCATAGAGCCCACTTCAACCATTCCAATTCAAATAACAACATCAATAATGAAGCTACAAGCTTCATAGCCAAGATTAAACCCACTAAAGCCGAGATTAAAAGATTGGATGATTACCTCCTAATCCTTGAGAGAAACCAGAAATTTTTGCACCTCTAAAGCCCCAAGAAAACCGTGAGATGATGCCTTTCTTCTAGCTTAAGTGGATCTCCAAGAAATTTTGAGGTTGGATGCAAAGTTTAAGGTGATTTGGAGTAGGATTTGGAGTGAAATGGTGAAGAGTTTTCTTCTTCTTCCTTGCCTGGAGGTTGGCCGGCTATGGTGAGTGAAGAGAGTGGCTGAAGAATGAAACTTCTTGGAGAAGTTTGAGTGTTTGTGGTTAGAATTTAATCAAAAATCAACTATGATTAGTGCGCGCACACGCGCGTTTCGTGTCCGTTTTCTCTCGGGTTTGTTTCACTTGTGCACTAAACCTATAATGTAATTCCTTTAATACTATAATTATTCACTCTTAGTAGTCTAGTATAAGTTCTTTAATCTCCATTTATCCGTTCCAGGTCGATATACGCGAACTTCCGATTTGCGCGCGATAAGGCGAACTTTAAAAGGAATTCATGTAACGATGATATATTTAACTACTACTAAGGTAAATAATTATAAAAATAACAATTTTAGAAATAAAAAAATGAGTCCTCACACGAGTCTAGTATTAATTCCTCAAATCTCCAATTTGTCGCGCGGTACGACTTTCGAGAAACTATCGATGTGCGCACAATAAAAGTTTTATTTAACTTAATCACATCTAATCTCTCAATTAACTCTTCTTAGTCCCCTATTGATCATCCTTAATTCTCCAAAATCATTGCATTCTCAGATCGACTATCATCTCGAAAATGTGTATTTGTTATTTTCTAATAAACGAACCTTCGAAAAATTTAAATTTGTTAACGAGACGTTTGAAAAGTATAAATAAGACATGGTTCCATAAAAATGAATTTAAAATGGTTGAAATAAATTATCCGGAGAAAATGAGTGAATAAGTATTTAAATACGCCAATAAATAAGAAAAATTTGGAAATTTTTTTTTGGGGTCCTCACACTTAATCCATTGGATGTGTCCTTTGGAATTGGTATACTTGAGTATTACCACCCAGTGTTGTAGTATTCTTTGAGTTCGGGCTCGGTAGGGGTTGATCGGTGGAAGGAGACTAAAGTTAAGCGATGATTTACGGACATTGTTATTGCTGCATTTCAAACATTGATGGAGTGTCAACGGACTCGGAAAACACTGCTGCGGAACTGGCTTGCAAGAGCCCACTGTATCCTTGAGTTGCAAGTGAAATACTAAAAGGGACTAATTGCTGCGCTTGGAATCTGGCAGGAGCCACCGTATCAGTTGTATCAATGTTTGAATCTTAGGTGCTCTGCCAGGAATCCGGCAGGAGCCACCATATCAGCTGTATCAACATTTGAATCCCTGGGTGCTCTGCTTAGAACTTGGCGGGAGCCATCGTATCAGTATTGTATCCTTTTCTTGCGGGTGTTAAATTGCTTATTTGAGTGAGGACTCATGTTTTATTTCTTAAAATAGTCATTTTTATAATTATTTGCCCTAGTGTTAGTTAATTATATTTTAGTTGCATGAATTTCTTTTAAAATTCGCTTCATCGCGCGCGAGTCGAAAGTTCGCGCATTTCGCGTCGGAAAGACGAAGTGGAGATTTGAGAAATTAATACTAGACTCGTAAGAGTGAGTAATTACAGTGTTAAAGGAATTACATTGGAGGATTAGTGCATGAGTGTACCAAACAAGAGAGGAATCAGTAGTGCACGACACTATTTCGACAGCTATTCAAAGTTGACTTTTGGCAAGCTTATTAGCTCCTTTTCCCTCCAATCTTCCAAGACAAGCCACAACACACAAAACCCTCCTCTCTCTCTCCATAGTCGGCCGAACCTCAAGGGAAAAGAAGGGAAAGAAAACTCCATCTCTTTTAGCTTTAAACTTGCTCACTTTCATCACCCAACTTCCTACTCACTTGAAATTTCACTCCAACTAGAAGAAAGGTGAAGGCTTGTGGAGTTCTTGGAGGAAATTTCAGTGGAAAAATCTGATTTCATCTAGGGTTTAAAGAGGTAACCTTTCATCTCCTTTAATCTTTCCATTTATTCAAAGATTAGTGGTTAGTTTCATGGGTTTACAACCCTAAGCAAGAAAATAGGTTAGAGGACTTGAGAAACCCATTTATTTCGCTTTAAATCATAGGCTAGCGGACTTGATGAGACCTCTAGGTAGCTGAATTGAGGCTTGATTGTTTGGTTGTGGTCGTTTATGTGATATCTAGCTTGATTACGGTTAGAAAGTGGAGAGAAATCGAAGGAAAACTTGGAAAGGAAGCTGGCCGAAAATTCTGTCCATGTTGTCCTGTCTTTATTTCGAAATTTTGATGCCGGGTTGGCTGTGAAATTGATGGATATATGTTTTATATTGTGCGTACAAAGTGCCTTTCAAAAATCGTATCGAATGGTTACTCAAAACTTGAGTTTTGGTAAAGATTCAAATATGGAAAACGTAGAGCAGGGTACCCGGACAGTGGTCCTTTGTCCGAACATAACTTTTTGTACAAAATTCAAAATTGAGTGCCATTAGTGGAATTAAAAACTAGACATTCATAGATTTCCAACGGTGTAAAAATCCCCTGCTAGTTCATTTTGAGTGATCCGTAGCGAGTCGGTAAAATCGACTGTTCTGTTTTGACTGGCTGTTTGAATTAAACTAGGAAGCTGCATCTTGTGGCTCGATTTTGTCCCACTTGTGAAGCGATTATCGAAATGATATCTTCTGATAAATTGTATCATTTTGAACCTAGTTTCCAACTCCATCAACCATTCTCAATTTGGAGTTGTATAGAGTTAGATATGGCTTGATTTCGAAAACGTGACAAAGCTGGAAACTGGAAACGTTTTCCTTTCTTGCTGACCGAATGGTCAAATCTATTTTGGGATGTTATATTTCAAAAATTTTAGTGTCATTTAACCATAAATTACTTATGAAATGTTTCTAGAATCTTGGTTTCAAAAATGGAGCGAATTGGGGCTGATTTCGTCGGACAAAACTTTTGGAAAAGGAAAAGAAATAGGATGGCAGATTCACTTTGAAAGATTTCACAAACTTTGGTCATTTTTTTAACTGCCTTCCCATGCAAGTTTTTATCTAAATTTTGATAGAGAGGTAGTCCATATAGCGAGGTTTAAGTGTACCAAATTTGGCATATTTTCAATGCCATTTCGATATCCAAATGATGCCCCAAAGATTGCTCTTCAAATCTGGAAATTCACTGTTCAAGTAATGAAAATCAACCTAGTTTAAGCTGTTATATCTTGTTGCTCAAAACTCCGAATTTAGTTCTGCTTGTTGTGTTTGAAACTTTGTTTGGGACTCTTATTGTGTTATAAATTTCAGAGACTGATTCGTTTTCTATGAATTTTTCCGAATTTCCAAACATCGCCGAAAACCCAGACTGGTTCTGTCTTGCTTGTTTAAATCAGCAACTTTGAGCTGAGAAATGAATGCTTTCCGTTTAGAATCTTGGGAAAGTATCTTCTAAGAACTTTTAATACTTTGAATAAAGTTCCCAACGGTATAAATGTTTCCATTTTTGGACATACGGAACTCAAGATCTGATTTTACCAAGTTTGTCGCGCAAAGCTGAAATTTTCTGATTTCCTAAGAGTTGAACTTTTAAGAACTTCTCATATTCTTTTGATATTGATAGTTTATTTTAAGACCAATTTCATGGAGGAAACAAGTTTCCTTGGTGACTTTAAATCCTCACTTTTGGATCTTGAATTTCACTAGAGTGAAACTCTTTTAAGACATTGTCTTAATTTTAAGCGTGTATACATTCTTCCTTAATTGATAAGGAGTTGTGAATGTATGAGAGTGATTGTTGGTCATTTTTCTTCAGGCGCTCAAGAGGGTCTTGAGGAGAATCTCGGGACGAACAACTAAAGACTTTACTTGCTCACTTACCTTGATTTGGTGAGTGTCAAGTGCATGATTTGTTGCCTAGTACTTGCAATACTTCTTGTTGAATATGTGAATTGTACTTGTTGAGACGAGTGTGTACTTCATCGCACTCGCTCTCTTTCACTTGATTAGATACTAGACTTGCTCATGCTTGAAATTATACTTGTGTTTGACTTGTGTCGATTGGAGTGAATCTCATCGACTTATATTTGAAATTGTCGATTGGAGCGTTGTCTCGTCGACCATTCTTACTTGTAGGGGATGCCCAAACTCATTGGCTAACTTTGCGAATCAAGCCAGCATGGGCTTGGTCGAGAAACTTAGTAAACCATGAGCAAACATTAAGCTTGATCTATTGGAGAGATCTTGCTTAGCATACTCGCGTAGTATTGCCATAATATACTCGAATAATATCAAAACCTTGACGAGTGGGCCCGGTGTAGGGGGTGTAACGGTGAATGGGATCTGGGGAAAGTGGAGTTCCTACGGATTTGATACTTACTTGGTTGACGGAGTGTCAACATGGAATTTGATCAAGACCTTGACCCTGCTACGTGGAATTTAGCTCCTCAGAGCTACCGTATCCTTGAATTGTTTCTGCTTACTTTTCCTACTTGAAATGTTAATTACTCGAACTTTACAATTTTACTTACTGTATAAATGTTATTGATACTTGGACTATGTGTTTGCATGTGTGTTTCTTGGCCTCACGAGCGTTCGCTCACCCATTAGTTTGTTTCCCTTAACAGGAGCTCGGATTGGAAAGAATTTTGGGGAGCTGACTTGAGTACTTTTGATTAATGCCTTGAGATGTAATTGACTAGTTGGCTTGTAGTGGTTGTTTTTGGAAAGTTGATGTACTTTGGAGAACTTGTGATGTAAGAGTTGAAAGTTTGTTTAAAGAAGCGACTTTTCCTTACTTTGACTTTTATTCTTTGGTTGTGTATCTTTAAGTGTAAACTTGACTTGTATCGAATCCTGGCGAGAGTTGGGTAGGCATTCCACGGATACCCTTTGGTTCGCCTTAGGGAGAAGTGGGGGTGTCACAATTTGAATATGTGAACTGTTCATGACATTATTCGTAACTATTTACTGTCTTCACTTTAAGATTTTGATATATGTGATTAATATCTTGCCAATTTGACTGCATGTTTTCTTGGAACCTCATTGGGTTTTTAGCTCATCCCATTATTTGTTTTCCTTAACAAGGTGCGGGGATGAGAGAGACAAGAATAGTAATAGTTTGTAATAGGATATCTTGAGCTTATAATTGGCCGACACTGTATTATGGTACTAATCGTTTAAACTCTTTTCCTTTGGTTTGTACTTTGACTTGAATATTTGGACGATTTGTAGCATGTAAATGTTATATTGAAGGATTTTACTATTATTGATTTGGAAATGTTAGTGAGTGAGTTCTGACGAGAGTTGAGCAGGCCGTCCGCTAATCTCTGGGGTATGCCCTAGGGGAAGGTACGATCATCACAATATCGAGTTGAGTGGTATCAAAATCGCATAACGTAACATGAACGTATCTATTGCATATCATGATATCGTTGAAACAGTATAAACATATCAATTCATTTCCAAAAATAGCTCATAAACAGGTTCATACAATATTTGGCTTCTGAGTACTCAACCTAGAGATTGAACCACTTCTAAGAAGGCGGTAGATTATGTATTTTTCTTGATATTCACTTAATCTACCCATACAATGACATTCACAACCAATGAAACATTTTTGTTGATCTTCACTTGATCATCACAATGATAGGATTATAACCTCTACCGTCTATTTCATGATTGTTTAGAGTTTTTCATAATATAAAATCATTTCATGCATTACATGCATATTTTTTCATTTCATGAAAATATGCCACTCATTTTCATAAATATTGCTAGCAAAATATTTCAAATAGACATACATGATCCATTTTACATATTTAAAAATAAAGCATTTGATTGAGAAAATTCATATTTAACTTTTTGAAAATACAGAGGGATAAGCACCACCTACCTCGGACTGCTTGAGCGAATTATCCCTAGCGCTTCTTGCTTTTGCTTTGGACCTATAGTAGATATGCGTTCACTCTAGTTAGTTTGTAATCTTGATTCATATAGCACATTTCCTTGTTCTAAGTATCCTATAGTTCATGTCTAGGTAATCTATAAGAACTAATTAAAAGTTTCCTAAAACAGAAAATTTTCTAAAATAGAAAGTTTCTTGACTTAGAAAATTTTGCTGCTGTAAAAAGGTGGATATTAATTAATTTCCTTGAAATAAAGTTTGTTAATTCAATTTTCTTTTCTATTTATATAGACAAATGGGCCCGGACAAATTTTGGCCGAATTTGGGTTTTGGCTAGAACCAAATACTAGGTCCGACTCAAAGTTAGGCTTTCTTTGATTTGCCAGATTATACATCCCTACTACGCAGGCATTATCCATTAAAATCAAGTTTTGATCACTATCTTTCATAAGCTATGAGTTTATGTCATATTTTTTATGTTCTTCCTTGAGAAATTGAATTTGGACAAGAAAGGTTGTTCTGTCTTGGAAATTCTACTAGTTCTTTTTGTACTGTTGTGCTTAATTAGCCACGCATGCATGAAATCCAAATCCCATGCAATTGACTTGACTTCAGGTCAAATCTGGTTAACCTTTGTAACTCACTATTCTGTTGAGCTTATATAGCAATCTGGTTAAAGTGAAGTTCTTTGGACATTAAGACAAATAAGATCTTAAACTCATTGTTCTTTAGGATTTTCTATAGATTTTCCTAAAACAATAATTTACAACTAATAAGGATTCTCCTTTTTAAAAAGTTATTAAATGTTGTTCATCATAAAAATTTTTATCAAAGCCAAGGTCTAAAAATTATGTGACGCCCCCACTTCTCCCTAGGGTGAACCCAAGGGTATCCGTGGAACGCCTGTCTAACTCTCGCCAGGACTCAATACGAATCCAATTCAAACTTAAGGATAAATAACCAATAATAAAAGTAGACACAAAGGAAGGTCGCTTCCTTAAATAAACATTCAAATCTTACATCACAAGTTTCTAAAAGTACATCAACTTTCCCCAAATACAACCACTAGAAGTCGACTAATCAATTACATCCAAAAATTCTAATCAAAAGTAATCAGGTTGGCTTCTCCAAAATCTTTCCATTTCAAACTCCTGTTAAGGAAAACAAACTAATAGGGTGAGCTAACGCTCAGTGAGGCCAAGAAAACATGCAAACACATAATTCAAGTAACAATAACACTTGTACAAGAAATATAGATAGAAAGTTCAAGTAATTCACAATTAACAATAAAGCACACTCAAAAGGATACAGGAGCTCTCAGGAGCTAGATTCCACTTGCTTTGCCGAGATTCGATCAAATACCTTCACGTGATGATACTCTGTCAACCGGATAGGTATTAAGTCCGTAGAAACTCCACTTACTACCTCCATCCACTATTTCACCCTCTCGGATCTGTAACCAAACACGCACGAAAAGGGCGATACTACACGAGTATGCCGAATAAGATCTCAAAAGATCAAGTTTTGTTTTTATAATATTATCATGGTTCATCAAACTTCTCGACCAAACCCATGCCGGCTCAAGTCGCAAGGTTAGCCAATGAGATTTAGGCGTCCCCCACGATTACACGTATAATAGTCGATGAGATTCACTCCAATCGACATTGAGTCAAACACAAGTATAATTTCACTTATGAGCAAGTTAATTATATAATCATATAAAAGAGAACGAGCGCGATAAAGTACACACTCGACTCGACAAGTCCAATTCACATATTCAACAAGAAGTATTTCCAGTATTATGCAACAAATCATGCACTTAACACTCACCAATTCAAAACAAGTGAGTAAATAAAGTCTTTAGTTGTCTGCTCCGAGATTCCCTTCAAAATCCTCTTGAGCGCCTGAAGAAATAGTGATCAACCATCACTCACATATACTCACAACCACTTAGCATTCAAAAAAGAAAGTACACTCGTTTAAAATTTAAGACAATGTCTTAGAAGAGTTTTACTCATCGAGAATCAAAATTCAAAAATGAGAATTTAAGGTCACAAGTTCGAGTCAAGTTAAATGAGCTTTTCTCGTTAAAACGTTGAAATAATGCTCAAAGAGAACTCAAAAGTCGTTTTTTATTCAAGTCGTGGTAAGTAAATCTCAATTCCAAAAGAAGGTAGCAATATACACTTTTGGCACGAAAATTGAGAAAAAGGTAGACGTTCACATTTTTCGAAACTAATGGAGATAAAAATCATCCAAAGCTCCACTCATTTCATAGAAATTGTTATAGTTAAACGTTTCAAATTTCGAAGTAGGAAACCTGCGAAATTCTCTAAGAATCACTCGAGTTAAAACGCTCCATTCTTAAAATTCGAACTCACGGAAATCAAAGGTGTAAGACTAGGAAGTGAAGTCTATTTCTCAAGTATGAAAATGAGGCGCAAACACCAAGAAATTTAACAACTAAGAAAACGCATCAAAAGAGGTTTATTCCATCGGGAATCGAGTTTCAAAAATGAAGATGTTAAAGTCACAAGAGAACTTGTATCGTTCATGAAATTGAGTTTAAAATGAGCCATCAATCTAAAAGGAAGTGAAAAGTTCTTGAAAGTTCATTTCTTATGAAACCAGGAATTTTCAGCTTTGGGCGACCATACTTGGAAAATCAGATCTTGAGTTTGGTAAGTCTAAAAATGGAAAACTTTATACCATTGGAAACTAGATTAAAAGTACTAAAATTTCCCAGAAGACACTTTTCAAATATTCCAACCAGAAAGTATTCAAATTTCAGTTCAAAGTTGCAGTTTCAAGAAGACAGGACAGAACCAGTCTTGGTTTTCAGCAATGTTTGGAAATTCGGAAAAATTCACAGGAAGTGAATCAGCCTCTGAAATTTACAACACAGCAAGAGTTCCAAATCTATTTTCAAACACAATAAGCATAACTAAATTCAGAGTTTTGAGCAACAAGATAAAATAGTTTGAAGTCGACTGATTTTTGCAACCTGATCAGTGGATTTCCAGATTTGAAGAGCAATATTTGGGGCATTATTAGGGCCTCGAAATGATATTGAAATTATGCCAAATTTGGTACACTTAAACTTCCATATGCGGACTACCTCTCTATCAAAATTTAGATAAAAAATCACATGGGAAGGCAGTTAACGAACCGACCAAAAGTTTGTGAAATTCTTCAAAGCTAATCTGCCAACCCTATCTTTCTTTCTTTTTCAAAAAGTTTTGTCCAACGAAATCAGTCCCAATTCGCTCCATTTTTTAAACCAAGGTTCCAGAACATTTAATGAGCAATTTATGGGTAAATGACACTGAAATTTTCGAAAATAAAACACCCCAAAACAGAATTGACCGTTCGGTCAGCAGGGAAGGGAAAATTTTCCAGTTATCAGCTTTGACATAGTTTGGAAATCAGACCAAATCTGACTCTACACAAGTCCAAATTGAGAATGGTTTATGGCATTAGAAACTAGATTTAAAATGCTACAATTCATCAGAAGACATTGTTTTCAAAATCTTTTCACAAGTGAGACAAAATCTAGCCACAAGATGCAACTTCCTAGTTTCTCTCGGACAGACAGGCAAAACAAGACAGTCCACTTTGCCGATCCGCTATGGTTTACTCAAAATAAACTAGCAGGGGATGCTTATACCGTTTGAAAGCTCTGAATGTTTAGTTTCGAATGTCGCAAACGGAACTTAATTTTAACTTTTGTACAAAGAGTTATGTTCAGACAAAGAACCACTGGTTGGCTACGCTGCTAGCGAATTTCCAGATTTTGAACTTTTCCAAAACTCAAGTTTTAATGTAACCATTTGAAATGATTTTCGAAAGGCACATTCTACACACATAATACAACATATATCAATCAATTTAGCAGCTATATAATCATCAAAATTTCGAATTTAAAGCAGGACATCAAAACAGAATTTTGGCTAGCTCTCTTCCTCACGGTTTCTTCCACTTCCTCTCCACTATCAAGCTATAAATCACATAAACAACCACAATCAAGCAATATAGTCTCAAGTCAGCTACCTAAAGGTCTCCTCAAGACATCTAGCTTAGGATTTAAAGCAAGATAAATCTTTCCTCAAGTCTGCTAGCCTATAAACTTCATTAGGGTTTCAAACCCATGAAAACTAACCATCAATCTTTGTATAAATGGAAAGATTAAAGAGATGAAGTGATTACCCTTTAAACCCTAGATGAAGACCAGATTTTCCACGAAAATACTCCACAAGATGGCTTCTTTCTCCAAGCTAGAGTGAAATCCAAGTGGTTTGTGAGTTGGATGAAGAAAAGTGAGCAAACTTGGAGCCAAAGAATGGAGTTTCTTTCTTCCCTTTTCTTCCTTGGGGTTTCGGGCCGAAAATGGAGAGAGAGAGAGAGTTTCTTGGTTTTTAAATTTTGTGGAAGAAATGTGTTGAGGAAGCTAACTTAAAGTGTGTAAGAAAGTCAACTCTTAATAGTGCGAAATAGGGTTTTGTAACTACCACTTTCTCTCTTGTCTGGTACACTTATATACTAATCCTCCAAGGTAATTCCTCTAACACTGTAATTACTCACTCTTACTAGTCTAGTACTAAATCCTCCAATCTCCAATTAGTCGTACCGGCGCGACTTTCGAGAAACTATCAACGCCGTTCGGTAAAAGCTTAATTTTAACTCACTCACATCTAATCCCTCAATTAACTTTTCTTAGCCTACTATTGATCATTCTTAATTCTCCAAGATTATTGCACTCTCGGATCGAACTTACCTCGAAAAACGTGGCAATCGATATTTCTTACTAAACGAGTCGCAGAAAATTAATTTTGCTAACGGGGCGTTTTAAAAATATAAGTGAGACATTGTTCCATGCAAACGGATTCAAAATGGTTGAAATAAATTATCCGGAGAAATGGGTGAATAAATAATTAAATAAGCCAGTAAAATGGAATTAAAGTAAATAAAATTCGGGTCCTCACAAATTATCTAATCATGAACCAATAGATTACATACTAATCTCATATGGATAACTTCTTAAACAACTAATAATTTCCACAGAGAAATAACAAAATTTGGAGATAAACAATGAAAGAGATAATAATAGATTAAAACTTATTTGATTAGATTATCTGATGAAATATGTCCTAATTGGATTGCAAGTACTCTGCAGAGTCTCTCCTTTATTCACCAAAATTCCTATTATCTGTAGTAAGTGAATAATGAGAGAGAAAGAGAACAGAAGTATCATTGTTTTTTTCCAGATGTTTGTATTATACATGTTTTCTTCTTATTTAGATAACTTCCTTCTACCAACTATCTAGCCACTACCAAACTTTTCTCCCCATTATCCTATCCAGCAAGAAGTAAATACTCTCTACTAATAACTCCCTTAACTGTTATTGTTATTATTTTATTTATTTATTATTACTTTTTTCCTTTACACAACATTATCTATTTAATCAATGAAATACGTATAAGAAGAAAAAGATACAAAAACATTTGGTTATTACAGTCTACCCCTCTTCAACTAAGTTTCGTCCTCGAAACTTACATACGTTGCTAAAAAAGGTAAGGGTATTTACTTTGTATGTCCTCTTCCAATTACCATGTTGCTTCACACAGGGTATTATGATTGGCCCGCTATGTAATACCCCCACCGCCCCTAAGGGGAACCAGAGGGTTTAGCGGGGCGTCTGCCTAAGTCTCGCCAAAACTCACGCACTCACTCGAACCCAATCAAGATTTTCAAGCCAATTAATTTCTTAAAACTAAGAAAGTACTTGAATAACAACAGCCACAATTCTTAGGCAATAGCGTTAACTATTACAGCCATAATGTGACAGCCCCACTTTCCCCAAAGGCGAACCAAAGGGGTCAGCGAACTGCCTGCCCAACTCTCGCCGAGGCTCACTACAATCCATAATTCAAAACTAGAAATACTTCAAATATTTTCAATATACATTTAAAGTATTCCAAAACATTAATACTTAAAATTAGCTAACCTTCAAGCTTAAATACAACCCAAAAGAATATGTACTACAGTCATTGCTACAAAACAACTTGAAGTCTCCAAAAGAAAACAATTTAATACTATTCGTGAGCACTCTCTGCCTTGAACCCTGTTAAGGAAAACAAAAGAGTGGAATGAGCTAAACAGCCCAGTGAGGTTCCAAAACACACAAGCAGTTCTAATAAATCAAGTAAATTAAGCATAACGCACATAGGGTTCAAGGTTTCACATTGGCACATTAAAATGAGACATTTATCACTTTACAGAAATAAACACACATTAAAAGGATACGGTGTTCACGTGGAACTATTTCAGTCAGCTGCACCTTATAATTCCAATAATTCCCCCGATTTGTTTGGCCATCGCCTTATTCCTCCAGTGATAATACTCAAGTATACCGAAACGGTGGCCTAGGGTTCCAACCTACCCGACCGAGCCCAATTCTAGCTCGAGCAGGTTAGCAACCAAGGGTAGGGCCCAGTTCAGTTAAGAGCTTACAACATGCGCAAGTAATCAAATATACCGGTAAACGGTAGAAATTCACGGTTAAACGGTAGAAATTTGTTATTTTAGCAGGTCGAGTGTGATAAAGTACGCACTCGCCTTAAAACGGTGGAAATATGAAGTAAACATATAGCAAAACTATTCAAGTCACACACATGCAGGGAACACTCACCAATTCAAAATAAGTGAGTAAATAAGTCCTTTAGTGTTCCGCTCCGAGGTTTCCTTCAATCCTCTTGAGCGCCTGAAGAAATAATGAGCAATTATCACTCACATATACTCACAATCACTTAACATACCAGGAAGGAAATGTATTTGCTTAAACTTAAAACAATGTCTCAAAAGAGATTCACTCTATTGAAATTCAAGATTTAAAAGTGAGGATTTAAAGTCACAAGGGAAAACTCGTATCCTCCATGAAATCGGGTTTAAAACAAACTATCAATATAAAAAGGAAATGAAAAGTTCTTAAAAACTCATTTCCTACATAATTGGAAATTTTTTGCTTTACGCGACAAAACTTGGAAAATTAGATCTTGAGTTTGGTACGTCCAAAAATGGAAAAATTTATACCGTTGGAAACTAGATTAAAATTACTAAAAGTTCCTAGAATACATTTTCCAAGATTCCAAACATAAAGTATTCATTTTTCGGTTCAAAGTTGCTGATACACGAAGACAAGACAGACCCAGCCTTGGTTGTCAGCGATATTTGGAAATTCGGAAAAATTCACAAGAAGTGAATCAGCCTCTGAAATTTATAACACAATAAGAGTTCCAAACCAAGTTTTAAACACATCAAGCGGAACTAAATTCAGAGTTTTGAGTAACAAGATATAACAGTTTGAAGTTGGTTGATTTTCGTGACTTGAACAGTGGATTTCCAGTTTTGAAGAGCAATCTTTGAGGCATCATTTGAGCATCGAAATGGTATTGAAATTACACCAAATTTGGTACACTTAAAACCTCCATATATGGACTACCTCTCTATCAAAATCTAGATAAAAACTCACATGGGAAGGCAGTTAACAAAACGATCAAAGTTTGTGAATCTTTCAAAGCAAATCTGCCATCCTATTTCTCTTTCTTTTTCAAAAGTTTTGTCCAACGAAATCAGCCCCCAATTCGCTCCATTTTTTTAAACCAAGATTCCAGAAACATTTAATAAGCAATTGATGGTTAATGACACTAAAAGTTTCGAAATATAACATCCCAAAACAGATTTGACCATTCGGTCAACAAGGAAGGGAAAAGTTTCCAGTTTCCAGCTTTGTCGCATTTTCAAAATCAAACCATATCTAACTCTATACAGCTCCAAATTGAGAATGGTTGATGCCATTGGAAACTAGGTTCAAAATTATATAATTTATCAGAAGACATCATTTTGAAAAATATTTTTACAAGTGGGACAAAATCGAGCCACAAGATGCAGCTTCCCAGTTTCATTCAAAACAGCCAGTCAAAACAGAATAGCCGAATTTACCGACTCACTATGGATTACTCAAAATGAACTAGCAGGGGATTTTTGTACCGTTGGAAAGCTATGAATGTCTAGTTTTGAATGCCACTAACGGCACTCAATTTTGACTTTTGTACAAAACGTTATGTTCGGATAAAGGACCACTGTCCGGGTACCCTGCTATACGTTTTTCCAGATTTGAATCTTTACCAAAACTCAAGTTTTGTGCAACCATTCGATACAATTTTTGAAAGAAACTTTGTACACACAATATACAATAGATATCCATCAATTTCACAGCCAACCAAGTATCAAAATTTTGAAATAAAAACAGAACAACATGGACAGAATTTTCGGCCAACTTGCCTTCACAACTTTCCTTGATTTCTCTCCACTTTCTAACCATAAACATCTCATTCATCACATAAACAACCATAATCCAACAATCAAGCCTCAAGTCAGCTACGTAGAGGTCTCATCAAGTCAGCTAGCCTATGATTTAAAGCTGTAGACACCAAAATTTTAGTTATATTTATTTTTATTTAGTTGATTTTGTTTTGATTTTTGTTTATCTTTATCTTATTTTCATTTTTGTTAAGAAAATCATTTTATTATTATTAATTAATTCATTGGAAAAAAAATAAAAAAATCATCAATCAAACACAAAATTTTAGCATTTTTATTTCATTTTAGTTGACTTTGTTTAAATTTTTTGTTTTTTTCGTTTTATTTTCATTTTGTTAAGAAAATCATCTTTTAATTAATTTTAATTAATTAATTCATTGGAAAAGAAAAGAAAAGGAAGAAAACAAAGAACTAAAATCAGTTTTGTTAAAAAAAAAAAGGTGAAGCCAATGCACGGGGGGCCATCCTTCCCCATGGCTGAAGCCACGGACAGTATGTAAGCAAAATTGCAGAGGTCATTTTTGGCCTTCTATTCCACTCATTTTGTGGTTTCCTTTTTTACCAACCATTTACCACCTTATTTCCTTGGATTCTTATCAAGAATATTCTGGAAATAAGAGCATCAAACGGCTCAAAATGCCACAGAAAAATGCAGCAAACAACTGCCATTGATGCTAGGTTTTGAGGGTATCTGGTGCCTATAAGAAGGCCATAAAACGCGAGGACAAGGAGGAGGAAAAAGAGGCTGGAGGCTAGAGTGAGAGAAAAGCGAGAGAGAGAGACTGAGAGGGAGGAACAAAGAGTGAAAAGATAAGGAGGGATGGTGAAGGAAGAAGTAGAGTAAGAGGCGACGGGCTGGAGTAAACTAGCAATGGTGTCGGGGGAAAGGAAACAGGAGGAAAGCTACGGACTTGGAGAGGAAAAAACCAGAAGCAAGAGGGGCGGCTGAGAGGAGGAAAAGAAAACCAAACGAGAGAGAGAGCTGGGGGTGACGGCTGGAAGGAAGAAAACTGAGAGGTTTTCGGGGGGTTGGCTGCTAGAGAACAGAAAGGAAGAAAAAAAAAGCAAGAGGAACCGAGAGAGGTGGTCGGCTGGAAAACAAAGAAGAGTAGCGACGAAAAACTGGAAAAGAAAAGGGGAGACTGAGTGAAGAACTGAGAGCAAGGAGAGGATCTGGAAATAAGGAAGAGCTTCGGGGGGGGCCAAGAAAGAGCAAGAATAAGAGGAGAGCAAAAGAAAAGGAGGAAATCTGAAAATTTTGAGGAAAGACTTCGAGAGCTGAAGAGGGAACCAAAAGGGAAACAAAAAGCAAGAAAAGGGAGGGAGGAATCAGTTTTTTTGGCTGAGAGGAGAGACTGGGGGAAAATAACTTTGGGGGTTGAGAAAGAGAAAGAGGAAATTGAGAGAGGGAGAGGCTGCGAAGGGAAAGAGAGGAAGGAAGAACTTCGGTCAGTGAAGGGAAAAGAAGGAAAAAGGGTTTGCGGTGAAAGAGAGAGGGAGGTAGCTGAGGATTTGGGGGAGGAAGAGAAAGCTTCAGACAAGAAATGAGAAAGGAAAGGAAAAGTGCAGAATTTTCTTCTGCCAAAAACCCACAACGAGGCTTCTGACAGCCCCACCTTCCCCTAAGGCGAACCAAAGGGTTTGGCGGACCGCCTGCCCAGCTCTTGCCAGGACTACGGAGTCAAATCAAACAAACCCTAGATTACGCGCGATCGAACCCCAAAGAAAATCCAACAATCGGAGCTTACCAAACCAAGGACACAAAGGCATACATTCATCAACAAATATACGAAGAAAACATGAATAATTACTTATATACAAACGTTGGAACTTTACAAGTCAAAGGGAAAATACTTGTTCAAAGTAAAAGTAGGGTTTCTTATACAGAGGAGCAAAATCAAAAGGGAAGTATATCACTAGCTCTACTCTTTTCTTCAAAATCATGATTTTCAAGAAGTTAAACCCTGTAAGGAAAACAAAATTAACCGAACGGGGTGAGCTTTACGCTCAATGAGGTACCCAAAATACAAACTATCATGAACCATGAAGATTTTCTTTCATTTACTCAAGTAGACACGGCAAATAAGAAATAATAAACATCTTAGACGAGAAGGATACAGGTGGCTCTCGGGAGCCAAATTCCCATTGCAGTACTTGATCCAACTCGTTGACCCTCCGTCAACGTTTAAAGAAGCAAACATGTCCGTAGACCCCTCTTAGAACGCCAAATCCCGTTCACCAAACATATCTCTTACCAGGCCCGAACACCTCAACAGTAACAGTGGTTGGTAATACTCGAGTATACCGGAAATCCAGAGTCTCCAATACCCAAAGATTTCCCAGGAACAGGCACCCCATGGTTCGTTACTTTTCTCGACCAAACCCTTGCTGGCTCGAATCAAATAACTACCCATGAGGTTGAGCTCAGATTTAACAGGCACAGGAAGGTCGTTGGATATGCATCCAAATGACATCATATCAAGTATAAGTAACAGATTCAAGTGTACACGGGATCCATATTAGACACAGGTAAGAGATTCAAGTAGATACAGGAAACAAGTTACACAGGCCAGAGAACGAGTGTGGTAAAGTACACCCTCGTCTCATACCGAATAAACAGATGATACAGTCATTCAAGTCACAATTTGCAAGCACATATGCCAAGTTACGCAACAATTGAGGGGAGTGGTACACTCACCAATCCAAGTAAAGACACGTCAAAAGTCTTCACCCAAAGTAGGACTTTAATCACCGAGAAATCCTAGAATAATCAAAACAAGAAAATTAGGGTTTTCACATTCACAAACCCAGTAAACGGAGTGCACAAGTGAGGCTTGATTACTAGTCGAATGCCTATTCAAATGGACTACAAATGCAAGGAGATAAAATGTAAATTTTGAGTAAAACGGGTAATAATTGGTCTTAGGGCAAGAACGACCCCAAAACCCTTCATTTCTTCCAAAACCATACCTACAATGATTTACTAACTCCAAACTTAAGGTGCGAAATGAAGGTAAGAATAATTGTAGGAAAACAGGATTTTCCAGATTTGCTCGCCATCATTGGAAAAATCATATCTCACTATTCTTAAGTCCAAAATTGATAAAATTTATACCGTCGGAAAATAGACTCAAAGGGGTACAATTACTTAGAAGACACATTTATAAGATTCCGATCAAAAGTTAGTCAAATTCGAGCCTCAAGTCGCTGCTTCATCCAGTAAAAGACAGAACAGGTATGTAATTTCATTCAACTTTGGAAATCACCATAAATCACAAAGATAGAACTAGGGTCTGAAATTTTTCACGGTTTATAACCCTATGAATCTAGTTTAAAACGCAACAAACGGAACTTAATTCCGATATTTCTACAACCCGATATAGCAAATTTCCAAGACTGCTCAAGGGTTCCTGCGAAAATTTTGACAGCACTTCCCTTGTTTTTCCTTTACTTTTCCAACCTACAAACCACATCAAACTCAATCCAATTCAGCCACAAATTCACACATAAATCACAAGCTATTAAACACACCTAATTAGGGTCTCAATACCCCTCATATATAGCCAATTAGTGGCTCAAATTAGAAACCCTAAAGCTGGAAATTTGTGCACATAAGCTGGAATTTCCGCAATTCACCACAATTAACGCACCATAGCTCCGATTTTATACCATATTAAGCCATCAATCCAAGCCAACCATGACCATCATATGAAAACAGAAAATTCCCAAGAAAATAAGAAATTCACCTAACTTCACTTTAATCCATGAAATCATCCATAAAATAAGCGATTTAACCACTACAAGTCACTAATTTAACATTATTATGAACAAAAGTTGAGTTCCAAGCAAAATACCTTAATCCTCAAGAAAGGTAGCAACTTAGAGCTTTCCCTTGTAAAATAACTCCACAAGCACATTCAATCTTCCTTAGTAAGCTAGTTATACGGAGGATTTCGGAATTTTATCGGTTGGATTTCAAGATTTGTGCAAGAAATAAAGATCAAAAGTTGAAACTCTCTCTCTTTTCTCTCCCTTAGAGGTTCGGCCAAGAGGAAGCAATAATGAAGAGGATTTTGGTCAAAATTAAGCTTTTGGTAAAGTTTAAAGAAAGTTAGGCAAGCTTCCTCCAACCAAGACACGACACGTGGCACCTTTTTGGATTTCTTTCTTATCCTTTAGCTTACTAATGGTTAAATATCTAACTAACCTCTAATTATCTCTTAACACCTAATAATTTAATGCCTTTCTGCAAAACTTAACCTAATTTGCCGAATTTCTCTCACTTAACGCACTAGCGGGTCCCACGTCCACTATTTACTCCAAAAATCTCGTAAACTGACTTATACTGGAAAACGTTTTTAAAACCCTATTTACTCATAAAAATGTCTAGAAAACTTATAGAATAAAGAAAATATGGAAAACGGGTGCAAAGAAATAAAATAATACCTAAAATAAGAAAATTTACGGGCTCTCACAAGGCTGACTTTTCAGCCTACTGTCGCAAGGATTTTCTTCCCTGACTCAGCTTCATTCGTGAAACCATCGATTTCTGCTCAATCTACAAAGTGAAAGGAACGATTTCTGTTCAAACATCTTGAAGGAAAACAACGGGAAGATCATCAAATCTGGCCATGAAGTAGCCGCCCTGTCTCTACTGCACCAGTTTCGACTTCGAACGAAAACGCAACAGAAGAGCTTGTTTTTTTTCCAGCAATTTAGGTGATTATTTTCGAACTCCTCCCACACCAATTTACGCCCCTCTTGCCAGTATATGAAGATGGTTTTCCCGTTTACTGATTCAAAATCTTCTTATGAAATTTTCAAGTTATTATGTGAGCTTTTCCCCTTTCCTTGTATGAGCTGTTTTCCTTGGATTTTATTGGCTCCTGAGGTTGTGAACAAGTTGTTTTGTGACCTGAATTTTAGCAGAGGATTGGGATGGTTGGGTAAATGAATGATTCTGTGGTTTGGGTAAATGAATGTTGACCTTTGAGGTCTTCGTGTGAGTCACAAGGAATGGGTTTTCATCATTTCTTCTGTTATTGTAGGATTCTTTTTCCTCTTTCTGATGCTCTCAAGATTTTGTTCAGATTGTGCTATTTAAAATGGTTTGAGATGACTGCTAGTTTCTTGAATTAATAAGCCCGTGAGCTTTGATTGAATGTGCATAGGAGTTTCTGTGTTGGATAAGTTGCAGAAAGCTTTTGAAGTTGCAAATCAGCGAAGAAGAAGAAGAAAGCTTCGAGCTTGCCATGAAAATATTTCTCAAAATTACACTTTGCCCCCTGTTTTTTCAAATGATATTACTATGGCCCGGAAAATTGGAAAATTAATCAATTTTGTCCCTTTTAAAGGTTAATTTCATTTGATATGATTTAATGTGAGTCTTGGATAGATGTCTAGTGAATTTTTAGAATGAAATTTGGAGGTTTAATAATCTTTGATTGATTTATAGTTTCGATTGAGATTTTAGTGAAATTTTTGGGTAATTTTATTGTTCAATTATAGCAAATAGATTTTCTTTTATTTTGTGAATTTTAATATTTAATTTTGGTAGGCCTTCCCCTTAAGCCCTTAATTTTATTTTAATTTTAATTTAAACCCTAATATTTGTAAAAGTAGTGACTTAACCCCTAAACTTCTTTAATTCTTTCAATTGGGTCCTTGTTTGTTTTAATTTGTTGAATATGAGTTGTTTACTTTTATTTGAATGCTTTGATTGATTCAATTTCGTATTTATTTTCATTTCCCTGTGATTAGTTGTTAATTAAAGTGATGCCTTGACCTTTTTCTTTGTTTGGAGGGTAAATAAGTAATTTTGTTTCACTAGGTCACCAATTCAAGGGAGGTACACTCTAATCCTTTATTTTGATTTTATTTGACCCTATGTGCCCCTATGTGACTTTATGTGCGTTTTTGCATGTTTTTTGAATGTTTTTATTTCATTTAATTATTTATTCGCTTATTTGCTTAATTTGTATATTTATTTTAGTATATTTTTTTTAATTATTTAAGAGGCATTTAAATGCCAAATTATAATAGTTAGGGGGTTCAAGACCTGTATTTAGATAGAATATGTAATAGTTAGGTGTTTATTTTTACTTCATCCCCCTTTTAGATTGTAGTTAGGACCCCCAAATGTAGTTAGGCTTTATTTGCTTTAATTGCTTGTGTGTTTTGCATGTTTATGTGTTACGTGTTATCCGCTTTCTTAGGGATTTGCATCTAGATATCATGATTATGTGTTGTGTTTATGTGATATACGTGTTTACATGTTTTATTATGTTTTACATGATTAATTAGTTATAATTAATGTGTGACGTCACCATACTAGTCTAACGCTATTCGTAGCCCCTTTCCCGACTCCACACTAGTCTAATACTAGTTGTAGCCCTTTTTTCGTTTTCTCGCTAGTCCAATGCTAGTGAGAATGTATAGACATGGGCTAGTCCAATGTTAGACCCTTAGGAACCATCCACGCGTTAGATCATGTTGTTGACTACACTACATTTTCATGCATATTTTCTACTTTTTTAGGGTCTTTTATCATTTTTGCATGACATCCCTCCTTATACGTATATCCCTTATCCCATGTTCCCTCCTTATATGTATATCCCTTATCCCCTATATCTATCCCTTATCTCCATATGCGATACATGACATTAGACTTGCATTTCATTTAAGAATTAGAACTAGGGTAGATCATTTGCTTGTTTAGATAGGAAAAACCCCTCGAATATGGGATATGGACGAGTGTGGCTTTCTAGCCTTAGCACGCTTGTATTCCCTCTATTAAAGGGAAAATTAAAGTCACGAATAGGAGTTCCCCGCACCCGTTATGATGTATTCCTCTAGGTCATGTATATTTGTATAATTATTATTTTCTTTTCTTTTCGTCGAGTCTCATTCTTTGCAATTTCGTGACCTCTTCAAATAATTACTTTGGGCATCGCAATTAATACGATTTGCACCAATTAAAATTCAAAAAGACATGTTGACCCCGATACATTAGGTCTAGTGTTTGCATTCATATAGTACGTCCAAATGTGATAAATTCTTAGGTTAAAATAAGAAAATCTTTGACTAAATCACGTAACTAGCCTTGGTTAGGTTAAAAGGGTGCCTTGGATTTTATCATTGCCTTCCTTTTCTTCAAATGTGACTCCCGAACACTTTTCTCTGATTTTCGAAAATTTGGAGTCGCTCAAAAAGGGTTTTTCTACTTTTTTTTTATTCAAAATTCATTTTAGGTGACTTGGTACACATTAACTCAATACCAATTGGCGACTCCTATTTTTCATTAAAAACTCTTTTTAAACTATTATTTTTGGGTCAAAACCGTCGCACTTTTAAAGTCCCATTTAGACCCATTTTTCTTTATTCATTTTTCTAAAAATCAAAAACTCATTTCTCAAATCAAAAATTAATCAAGATTCATTCCTTTAATTAAAATTCATTTTTCATAACCACATTTTATTTTTTCATTTAAAAATGGGGCGCGACAAAAGCGAGATAAATGGTTCCTCAAGTCTGCTAGCCTATAAACGCCATTAGGGTTTCAAATCCATGAAGATTAACCCTTAAACTTCTTATAATTTGAAAGGTAAGAGAGGTTGAGTGCTTACCCTTTAAACACTTGAAGAAAACCAGATTTTCCACCGAAATTTCCTCTAAGAAAATCCACAAGATTGCTCCTTGCTCCTAGCTAGAGTAGTACTCCAAGTTGTGAGTGATTTGGTGGAGGATTTGTGAGTGAAATGGAAGCTAGAAGATGAAGTTTTTCCTTCCCATTGTTCTTCCTTGAGGGCTGGCCGAAAATGGAGAGAGAGATGAGAGAGATGAGGGTTTGATTGTTGTAGCTTGTCTTGGAAGATTGGAGGGAAAAGTAGCTAGGAAGATTTGCCAAAAAGTCAACTTTGAATAGTTGTCGCGCGAGAGTTTTGTACCACCGTTTTCTCTCGGGTTTGATACACTCATGCACTAATCCTTCAAGGTACTTTCTTTAACACTGTAATTACTCACTCTTACTAGTCTAATATTAATTCCTCAAATCTCCAATTAATCGCGCGGCACGACTTTCGAGAAACTATCGATGTGCGCGCGATAAAAGCTTAATTTTAACTAGCTCACATCTAATCGCTCAATTAACTTTTTTAGTCTACTATTGATCATCCTTTATTCTGCAAGATTATTGCACTCTCGGATCGAATATTGCCTCGAAAAAATGTGTATTCGCTATTCCTTACTAAACGAGCCGCAAAAAGATTAAATAACACTAGGGCAAAATAATTATAAAATAAACTAAATTAAGAGTAAAAACATGAGTTCTCACATTCTCTCCCCCTTAAAAGAATTTCGTTCTCAAAATTCATACCTTTCATAATCTCAAATAACCCTGGACCTTGTTGTGTGATAATTGCATATGGTCTTGCAGGTGCCATTGGTCGGTTTTCTCCTTCATTTACTTGTCGAGGGAGAGTTTTATTTCCTTGTTGAACAGTAGTTTCTCGTGGATATCTCTTTGGGCAGTCGTGAACTTTATGGTTGGTGCTCCCACATCCCATATACTTTCGCCCCTTCCACCCAACAGTTTTCTTCGGTATGATTCGTCCTTCCACAATATCCACAGGTCAGACGAGGAGTTGTGACTTGATTTGCCTGCGAAGTTTCCCTTAATTGTATCTGTCCACTGGAGCTACTCGTGACATAGTTCCTTCTGGTTTCTTTATCATGGGTGTAAAGGAAGTGGTAGTCTTACTCCATCCACTCATTTTCTAACTTTCGGTGGCGGCTCCAACTTCTCTTGGTACTTCAGGGTAGTGACTACTATCGGGATACATCTCTTTTCCTCGCTTGAAAGGTTCTCAGTTGGGATTTTGTGCTCTCCACCCTTTGTGCTTTCTCAAGAGTGTCACTAAATGTTTCAATCTGTGCTGCCGGCAAGGGGTATCTTGGATTTCTAAATTTAATTCTTGAATAAACCGTTTTATCTCTTCCCGCTCCGTAGCCCACCAATTTTAGAGCATATTTAGATAATTTCGTGAATTGTTTTCATACTCAGCCACACTCGAAATTCCTTGACGAAACTTTATAAAATCCTCTTCTCTCTTTTCTTGGACTAGTGGAGGAAGAAATTTCTCATTAAACTTTCGTACAAAGTTTATCCAAGTTCTTGGAGTTTGATCTCTTTCCTACTTGTTTCTTATAACATTCCACAGGTTCGGACTGCTCCCTCAAGTTGAAATACAGCAAAGTGACTTGTCTTTCTTCTGTGTAGTTCGAAGACATCGAGTATATATTGTCTTATATTTTCTAACCTAATTTTCAGCCACTTCTGGGTTGAGATTCTCCAGAAAATTTGGGGTGGGGAGAATTTCTGAAACCGCTCCAAAACTCGATCCTCTCCTATCTCCTGGTGTCCACGTTGATTTCCTTGTCCAACCCTCTGGCCCTGTTGAGCTACTAAGAGTTCTAGTACATCCGTCATGCGAGTTAAAACTAATGCCATTTGGTCATCTCCTCCCCTTAGCACTTGGCTCGGGCGTTTTTGATCAGTAGCAGACTCATTATCTACTCTTTGATTTCGGGGTTGTGTGGGTTACGTCCCTTTCGTTGTCCTCTAGTTTTCATGTTCACAGCTAATCTAGATGCACATGCATAAACCCCATATTTAAACCATAATTGAACTACACACACTATACCAGTAACAACTCTAAAGAAAAATAAAATCACTTGCATAAATAACATTATCACCGTACAAATCAAACACAAACTAGAGTTCATCAGATCATGATAACAAAGTTACTGTCAAGTAAAGTACATACCAAGTCAAGGTCAGTAACTAAAAGTAAACAGGTGATTAACAAAAGTACATGGCATCTCCAAGGTACCAAACTCCTAAGTTCTACTGCCCATTGTCCCATTACAAAAGATCAAAAGTAGTGCTTCACTAGATTAATTGGAACTAGATGATTCTCGTTCCCTAATACGTTCAAGGCTTCATTCCCCAACACTAGGATCCTCTGGCCACGATCTTCTCCACCTCTCTCTCTTAATTGTTGTGTCATCCTAGCCAAACGATTATTGGTTTCCTGTAACTGTTCACGTAAAATATCGGTTCGTTCTTGCTCCTCGAGCACCTTAGTCTCAAGCGCCCGAATTCGGTGATTTGCTCTTTCATTTGCAATGACTAGCCTCTGTCTCTCCTCTGCTATAGCTAGTACCACGGTCAGATACGAATGTGTTATCCAACACATCGGCGATCCATCCTATGCCCTGGACGAACTGCCGAAATGGCTCGCCCGGCCCTGTCTGAAACATAAGAGGTCGAAGTCGCCTCCTAGGCAGTCCTTGTACACCATTTCTTTCCATTCCTACAATCACAAGGTCTTACGTTTCTAACTTAGATCATCACTGAACTTGATTCCACTTCTCTCTGCCGATATTGTCCCACACTCGGTTAAAATATTCTCCGTCCGATCTCTCACTTCTCTTACTACCCGAACTAGACGTCCGTTGACCTCTTGCGCTTGCTCTCGCAAAACATTAGCCCGTTCTTATTCCCCGCAAATGGAGATCTCAAGTCCTTAGCATTGCCCTCAACTCTTAAGTACTCGGGTACAAGAATCCGAAATAAGGTAATTCACAACTCGAGCCGGCCGGTCCCAAGAGTAAATCACCACATTTGAGATTCCTACCCAACATACAGATCTAATTTTCCCTAAGTATCAAGATAAAGGGTTTATACCTATCACAGTCATGATTCACAGCTTACGCTCTAGAAAAGTACTTAAGTCTTTATTCATTCACATAATAGGGACCATAACACCACTTGGCCCAAACTCACCCCGCACAAAGACCCACGCGAAGTGGCTCTGATACCACCTGTGACAGCCTCACTTTCCCCAAAGGCGAACCAGAGGGGTCAGCGAACTGCCTGCCCAGCTCTCGCCGGGGCTCACTACCAATCCATAATTCAAAACTAGAAATACTTCAAATATTTTTAATATATATTTCAAGTATTCCAAAACATTAATACTTAAAATTAGCTAAGTTTCAAGTTAAATACAACCCAAAAGAATCTGTACTACAGTCATTGCTATAATACAACTTGAAGTCTCCAAAAGAAATAATTTAGTACTATTCGTGAGCACTCTCGGCCTTGAAGCCCTGTTAAGAAAAACAAAGAGTGGAATGAGCTAAACAGCCTAGTGAGCGTTCCAAAACACATTAAACAGTTCTAATAAATCAAGTGAATTAAGCAATAACCAGCACATAGGGTTCAAGTTCACATTGGCACATTTAAAATTGAGGACATTTATCATTTTACAGACAATAAACACACATTAATAAGGAAACGGTGTTCACTGGCGGAACTATTTTCGGTCAGCATGCCACCTTTCAACTCCAATAATTCCCGCCGATTTGTCTGGCCACTCGCCTTATTCCCAACCAGTTGTAATACTCGAGTTATACCGAAACAGTAGTCCAAGGTTCCATCTACGCCGACCGTAGCCCAGTCCTGACTCCTAGCAGGTTTAGGCAACCAAGGGCAGGGTTCCAATTCAACTAAGAGCTTACAACATGCGCAAGTAATCAAATATACCGGTAAATGGTAAGAAAATCACGGTTAAACGTAGAAATTTGTATTTAGTGGGTCGAGTGTGATAAAGTATGCACTCGCTTTTAAAACGATGGAAAATTACATAGGAGCAATTATACGAGGGCACTTAACACTTAAACACACGAGAAATATGAAGTAAACATATAGCAAAACTATTCAAGTCACACACATGCAGGGAACACTCACCAATTCAAAATAAGTGAGTAAATAAGTCCTTTAGTGTTCCGCTCCGAGGTTTCCTTCAATCCTCTTGAGCGCCTGAAGAAATAGTGAGATTATCACTCACATATACTCACAATCACTTAACATACAGGAAGGAAATGTATTTGCTTAAACTTAGAACAATGTCCCAAAAGAGTTTCACTCTATTGAAATTCAAGATTCAAAAGTGAGGATTTAAAGTCACAAGGGAAAACTCGTATCCTCCATGAAATCGGGTTTAAAACGAACTATCAATATAAAAGGAAATGAAAAGTTCTTAAAACTCATTTCCTACAAAGTGGAAATTTTCGCTTTACGCGACAACATGGAAAATTAGATCTTGAGTTTGGTACGTCCAAAAATGGAAAACTTTATATCGTTGGAAACTAGATTAAAAGTACTAGAGATTAAAAACTTTATACGTTTTTCCAGATTTGAATCTTTACCAAAACTCAAGTTTTGTGCAACCATTCGACACAATTTTTGAAAGGCACTTTGTACACACAATATACAACATATATCCATCAATTTCACAGCCAACCAAGCATCAAATTTTTGAAATAAAAACAGAACAATATGGACAGAATTTTCGGCCAGCTTGCCTTCACAACTTTCCTTCGATTTCTCTCAACTTTCTAACCATAAACATCTCATTCATCACATAAACAACCATAATCCAACAATCAAGCCTCAAGTCAGCTACCTAAAGGCCTCATCAAGTCAGCTAGCCAATGATTTAAAGCGAGATAAATGGTTCCTCAAGTCTGGTAGCCTATAAACGCGATTAGGATTTCAAATCTATGAAGATTAACCCTTAAACTTCTTATAATTTGAAAGGTAAGAGAGGTTGAGTGCTTACCCTTTAAACTGTGAGAACCCGAAAATTTTTACATTTTTCAAGTATTATTTTATTTCCTCGCCCATATTTTTATACTGTCCTTGAAAATATTAAATGTTTTATACATTTTACAAGTAAGTATAATTTTTAAATCATTTTTCTAGTATAAATTAGTGTACGTTAATTCGAAGTGCATTTTTCGACGTGGGACCCGCTAGTGCGATATAATTTTGCCGATTAGGCGCTGAAGTATTAAGTGATATTATTTTCCATGGTACTGGGAGATGATTAGAGGTTAGCTAGATAGATGAATTATTGGAAGTGAGAAGATAAGCTTAAAACCATTCAAAGGGCCAAGTGTCGCAAACCGATTGGGAGTTGGACTTTTGACCAAGAAGATTAACCTTTACCAAAACCAATTTTTGACCAATTTTCCTTCCATTTTTCCCTTGCCTTGGCCGAACCTCTTGACAAGAAAACAAGAGAGAGCTTCTTCCATTTCTAGCTTCCAAATTCACTCAAATCTTGAGTTCCAACCGACCAAATCGCAAACCCTTCCATACAAGTGACCACTAAGGGAAACTAAGGGCTTTGGTGGAGTTGATTTGGAGGAGAAAGACTAAGCTACCACTTTCCTTGAGGTTCTAAGGTCAATTTGCTAAGAACACCCCTCTTTGCTTCTAATAGATGGAAATTAGTGGCTTGTGGTTGCCACTTTGGTGGTTTTGTGCATCATTTCTTGGTTATGAGTGGTGATATGTGGATTTTTAGTTTATAGTGAATTTTTCTGCCTTGTTCTGACCAGTGTTGTTCGGCCATGATGGAGGCCGAATTGGACTTAGCTCAAAACATGAAAGTTGTAGAGAATTGAATTTAGATTATGCCTGTAAAATTTCAGCTCAATCAGAGCACTGTAGCCTGTGAAATAACTATTTTACCCCTGCTGCCCTGTTTCTGCCAAAACTGGAAATCAGCATCTGTAATTGGCTCTTTTGGCTGGGAAGATGAATGAATTAGCTTTTGATGCCTTCTTAA
Organism: Coffea humblotiana; assembly: GCA_023065735.1. Lineage (NCBI taxonomy): Eukaryota > Viridiplantae > Streptophyta > Magnoliopsida > Gentianales > Rubiaceae > Coffea > Coffea humblotiana. Next base: position 56,872 of record JACYVW010000174.1, read on the forward strand.
GAATTGTATCCTTGTATCTTAGCTTTCGAATGGCTTTGGAATCAACGGAATCGGAGTTGTGTGTGCTGAGATATGACTGAATAAATCAGGACTGCTAGTTGAATTTCACAGTGAGCTTTGAACTGGAATATCTGGGTCTGTTTGGGTAACTTTGACTAGGTTACGTTGAGAACTGGATTGTGGTGTCTTCATAAGAATTGTATAGCTATGTCTTAGCTTCGAAACGGTATAAAGTTTACCTCAATCCGATAGGTGTAGCTTCGGTTGTGACAAATACGCTAAACGATGTCAAACCTGTCATTTTGTTCCTTGTCTTAAACCTTAATCCCGATCCCTTTTCTAGTTTGGTTTTGTAATTGAATGACTTTTAGCCTTTTTAACGGCTATTGTAATGAGATTGTTTGTATGTGATTTTGGGGGCTGATTGAGGAAAATAATGAAGCCATGAATGGCTGGAAAATAGATAAATACAAAGGGCGTGCTGCCCAAATTTGCACTCAAATGGCGATTTCAAATTTTAAGAGCAGACATAAGTTTTACAACTATTTTACTCATGTCTTTTGGACTAAATGCACTCTTTTACTTCCAAAATCATACTTATACATTGTACTATTAGTTATTCGAATTTTCTTTGATTCACCAAACATTTTGACGGTTGAACCGTAATGTGTTTTCTTGATTACTCTTAGGGTTCCTTGATGACTAAGGTGTTATCTGGAAGGAATACTTTGGACGTTATTTTGCTTGTTTAGGTGAGTGTTCTGTATACGTTTTGTTTCTTATGATTATGTGACGTGTTATGACTATTTGGATTGTTTGATTAAATGTTAAATGGTTTCAATGATTGCTAAAATGATTTTTGCTAGGCGAGTGTGTACTTTATCGCACTCGACCTAAGCGAACATGAAATTTTCAATGATTGAATGATTAAATGTTAATTGTGCATGAATGTAAGCCTTGGGGCTGAACTGGGCCCTGCCCTTTGTTACTGGTCGACTCGAGCCAGAAGCGGACTCGGTCGGGCGATTAGTGACCCTGGTGAATGTTTGGTATGCTCGAGTATGACCACGAAGTTGGCGGAGATTGGGGAATGAAATGAATGAACGAACGACAAGAAAATGAAGGAGTTTTCACTTGCAAACAATGTTTTAATGATCGGAGAAATAAGGAAAATATTAGGCGAATGAATGAACGAACGAACGAATAGCTCCTCGTGAGCATGTATCCTTTTCTTGTATGTGTTACTATTGCTTTATATCGTAAATGTTATCTGGATTACTTGTTATTACATGCTTTATGTCCTTGTTTAATTGCTTGGTTGTGGTATATAGAACCTCGCTGGGCTTTTAGCTCATTCCACGCCTTTTGTTTTCCTTACAGGGGTAGCAAGCATGGGCGAGGGGCCTGTATAGAATAGAATAGCCTAGTTTTGTTTTGAATTGTTTTGTTTTGGCTTTTATTTCCGCTCTAGTGCTTGGATAAGGTGGACTGTATCGTGAATTCAGAGCTTTGGTATACATTTGGGACTGTACTTGTGGTTGAGATTGAGATGAATGTATTTATATGGTTCAAGTTTGGGTATTGTTCTCGCTTATTCTCGAGGCTTTTCTTATTTTATTTTATGTGAGTGAACGAGTCCTGGCGAGAGCTGGGCAGGCGGTCCGCCGAACCCTTTGGTTCGCCTTAGGGGAAGGTGGGGCTGTCACAGGTGGTATCAGAGCAGCTTCGCGTGGTCTCTGCGCGGAGTGAGCTTGGGCCAAGTGGTGTATGGTCCTGATTGTGTGAATAAGTGTAAAGGACTAAGTGCTCCTTTGAGCATAAGCTATGAATCATGAATCGTCATAGGTCTTAAATCTTTATTATGGTACTCGAGGACAACAGAGATGTACGTCTGGTAGGAATCTCGATTGTAGATAATTTACACTTGGGACTGGCCAGCTCGAGTGGTGAATTATCTCGGATTCTTGTACCCGAGTACGCGGGTAGTACTAAGGATTTGCGATCTTTCGTGGGGAGTAGGAATGGGCTAATGTTTGGTGAAAGTAAGTGTAAAGGGTTATTGGATGCCTAGTTCGGGTAGTAAGGGAAGTGAGAGATCGATCGGGAAGTGTTTAATTTAGCCGAGTGTGGAACGGCATATCGTGTTTTCTTCTTGTTTTGCCCTGTATTGCTACTGTGTCTATTTAGCTTGTGACTTTTCAAGTGGCTTGATTCTGTTTAACTTGATATGTTTCCTTGCATATTTGGTGTGTTATATCTTGCCATTTTAGTCAATTACTTGTTTGCATACTAAATCACTTTTGGAAAAAAAAAAGAGAGAGAGAAAAGGGAATGGACGGGAGACGTAGTCGCGGACGTGGAGCTAGTCGTGGCCGTGGGGCTAGGCAAGCTCAAAACCTAGAAAAGAAAGAGAAACAGTAGCTGAGCAAGAGCATGGACCGAGGGTTGAGGCCGGAGATCAAGTAGCGACGGCGATACAACAAATGACAAATATCTTAGCGCGATTGGTCGATCAACAAGGCCAATTGCCAGTGAATCAACCCCAGAATCCTGAGATAAGAGAAATAGGAGAGGATAGGGCTTTGGAACGGTTTCAAAAGTTTAATCCTCCCAAATTCCTTGGAGGACCTGATCCAGATGTAGCGGAACAGTGGTTAGAAGTAATGATCAACATCTTCGCAGCCCTGAACTACACGGAGCAAAGGCAAGTGAACTTTGCTGTGTTTCAATTTGAAGGACCGGCCCGAGCATGGTGGAACGTTAGGGCAAAATGGGAGAGAGAACAAACTGCATGGACATGGGTGAATTTTACAAGGGAATTTAACGAGAAGTACCTCCCACCTCTGGTCCAAGAAAGGAGGGAGGATGAATTTATTGGATTGCGTCAGGGAACCTTGAGTGTGGCCGAATATGAGACGAAATTTACTAGATTGTCTAAGTTCGCCTCTGAATTAGTGGTTACCGAGCGAAGAAGGATAAGACGGTTCATCCAAGGCTTGAATTTGGAAATTCAAGAAGCTTTAGCGGCGGTTCAAGTTAACACTTTTACGGAAGCTCTCGAGAAAGCACAGAGAATCGAGGATGCAAAAGCACAAGTAAAAGCTCTCCAAACGCGGAAAAGAGGTACACCTAGTAGCATACCTGAGGAATCTGGAGAAAGGATAACGCCCTCCAAAATGCAAAAAGTAAACCCTTTCCCTCATCCACCCTGGACATTTGGAGCACTACATGAGGGATCTACAAAAGGAAGTCAAATAGGACCTGAGAAGACTTCTCGAGAAAGCCAAACTGTAGCTTCTCGCTCGACTTGTGGATATTGTGGGAAGGCAAACCACACTGAAAATGATTGCTGGAGAAAAGGGCGAAAGTGTTTGATCTGCGGGAGTAGCGATCATCAACTGAGTAATTGTCCGAAGAAACAGCCACGAGAGAATAGTATTCAATCAGTGGGTGGAACCAAGCCTAAATCAACTAACGAACGAGGGAACCAAACAAAAACACCAGCTCAGTATATGCCATAGAACCGCAACAAGCTCCGGGATCACATGAGGAAACGGAAGGTAAAATTTCGAGGACGAAATTTCTTAAGGGGGAGAGAGTGTGAGAACCCGAAAATTTTCACATTTTTCAAGTATTATTTTATTTCCTCGCCCATATTTTTATACTGTCCTTGAAAATATTAAATGTTTTATACATTTTACAAGTAAGTATAATTTTTAAATCATTTTCCTAGTATAAGTTAGTGTACGTTAATTCGAAGTGCATTTTTCGACGTGGGACCCGCTAGTGCGATATAATTTTGCCGATTAGGCGCTGAAGTATTAAGTGATATTATTTTCCATGGTACTAGGAGATGATTAGAGGTTAGCTAGATAGATGAATTATTGGAAGTGAGAAGATAAGCTTAAAACCATTCAAAGGGCCAAGTGTCGCAAACCGATTGGGAGTTGGACTTTTGACCAAGAAGATTAACCTTTACCAAAACCAATTTTTGACCAATTTTCCTTCCCATTTTTCCCTTGCCTTGGCCGAACCTCTTGACAAGAAAACAAGAGAGAGCTTCTTCCATTTCTAGCTTCCAAATTCACTCAAATCTTGAGTTCCAACCGACCAAATCGCAAACCCTTCCATACAAGTGACCACTAAGGGAAACTAAGGGCTTTGGTGGAGTTGATTTGGAGGAGAAAGACTAAGCTACCACTTTCCTTGAGGTTCTAAGGTAAATTTGCTAAGAACACCCCTCTTTGCTTCTAATAGATGGAAATTAGTGGCTTGTGGTTGCCACTTTGGTGGTTTTGTGCATCATTTCTTGGTTATGAGTAGTGATATGTGGATTTTTAGTTTATAGTGAATTTTTCTGCCCTGTTCTGACCAGTGTTGTTCGGCCATGATGGAGGCCGAATTGGACTTAGCTCAAAACATGAAAGTTGTAGAATTGAATGTAGATTATGCCTGTAAAATTTCAGCTCAATCGAAGCACTGTAGCCTGTGAAATGACTATTTTACCCCTGCTGCCCTGTTTCTGCCAAAACTGGAAATCAGCATCTGTAATTGGCTCTTTTGGCTGGGAAGATGAATGAATTAGCTTTTGATGCCTTCTTAAGAATTGTAGCCTTGTATCTTAGCTTTCGAATGGCTTTGGAATCAACTGAATCGGAGTTGTGTGTGCTGAGATATGACTGAATAAATCAGGACTGCTAGTTGAATTTCACAGTGAGCTTTGAACTGGAATATCTGGGTCTGTTTGGGTAAATTTGACTAGGTTACGTTGAGAACTGGATTTGGTGTCTTCATAAGAATTGTAGAGCTATGTCTTAGCTTCGAAACGGTATAAAGTTTACCTCAATCCGATAGGTGTAGCTTCGGTTGTGACCAATACGCTAAAAGATGTCAAACCTGTCATTTTGTTCCTTGTCTTAAACCTTAATCCCGATCCCTTTTCTAGTTTGGTTTTGTAATTGAATGACTTTTAGCCTTTTTAACGGCTATTGTAATGAGATTATTTGTATGTGATTTTGGGGGCTGATTGAGGAAAATAATGAAGCCATAAATGGCTGGAAAATAGATAAATACAAAGGGCGTGCTGCCCAAATTTGCACTCAAATGGCGATTTCAAATTTTAAGAGCAGACATAAGTTTTACAACTATTTTACTCATGTCTTTTGGACTAAATGCACTCTTTTACTTCCAAAATCATACTTATACATTGTACTATTAGTTATTCGGATTTTCTTTGATTCACCAAACATTTTGACGGTTGAACCGTTAATGTGTTTTCTTGATTACTCTTAGGGTTCCTTTGGTGACTAAGGGTGTTATCCGGAAGGAATACTTTGGACGTTATTTTGCTTGTTTAGGTGAGTGTTCTGTATACGTTTTGTTTCTTATGATTATGTGACGTGTTATGACTATTTGGATTGTTTGATTAAATGTTAAATGGTTTCAATGATTTGCTAAAATGATTTTTGCCTAGGCGAGTGTGTACTTTATCGCACTCGACCTAAGCGAACATGAAATTTTCAATGATTGAATGATTAAATGTTAATTGTGCATGAATGTAAGCCTTGGGGCTGAACTGGGCCCTGCCCTTTGTTACCTGGTCGACTGCGAGCCAGAAGCGGACTCGGTCGGGCGATTAATGACCCTGGGTGAATGTTTGGTAAAACTCGAGTATGACCACGAAGTTGGTGGAGATTGGGGAATGAAATGAATGAACGAACGACAAGAAAATGAAGGAGTTTCACTTACAAACAATGTTTTAATGATCGGAGAAATAAGGAAAATATTAGGCGAATGAATGAACGAACGAACGAATAGCTCCTCGTGAGCATGTATCCTTTTCTTGTATGTGTTACTATTGCTTTATATCATAAATGTTATCTGGATTACTTGTTATTACATGCTTTATGTCCTTGTTTAATTGCTTGGTTGTGTATATAGAACCTCGCTGGGCTTTTATCTCATTCCACGCCTTTTGTTTTCCTTACAGGGGTAGCAAGCATGGGTGAGGGGCCTGTATAGAATAGAATAGCCTAGTTTTGTTTTGGTGCTTGGATAAGGTGGACTGTATCGTGAATTCAGAGCTTTGGTATACATTTGGGACTGTACTTGTGGTTGAGATTGAGATGAATGTATTTATATGGTTCAAGTTTGGGTATTGTTCTCGCTTATTCTCGAGGCTTTTCTTATTTTATTTTATGTGATGTGAACGAGTCCTGGCGAGAGCTGGGCAGGCGGTCCGCCGAACCCTTTGGTTCGCCTTAGGGGAAGGTGGGGCTGTCACATAAACCCTTGAAGAAAACCAGATTTTCCACCGAAATTTCCTCCAAGAAAATCTACAAGATTGCTCCTTGCTCCTAGCTAGAGTGGTACTCCAAGTTGTGAGTGATTTGGTGGAGGATTTGTGAGTGAAATGGAAGCTAGAAGATGAAGTTTTTCCTTCCCATTGTTCTTCCTTGAGGGCTGGCCGGAAATGGAGGCAGAGATGAGAGAGATGAGGGTTTGATTGTTTGTCGCTTGTCTTGGAAGGTTGGAGGGAAAAGTAGCTAGGAAGATTTGCCAAAAAGTCAACTTTGAATAGTTGTCGCGCGAGGGTTTCCGTACCACCGTTTTCTCTCAGGTTTGATACACTTATGCACTAATCCTCCAAGGTACTTCCTTTAACACTGTAATTACTCACTCTTACTAGTCTAATATTAATTTCTCAAATCTCCAATTAATCGTGCGGTGCGACTTTCGAGAAACTATCGACGCGCGCACGATAAAAGCTTAATTTTAACTAACTCACATCTAATCCCTCAATTCACTTTTCTTAGTCTACTATTGATCATCCTTTAATTCTCCAAGATTATTGCACTCTCGGATCGAATATTGCCTCGAAAAAAAATGTGTATTCGCTATTCCTTACTAAACGAGCCGCAAAAAAATTAAATAACACTAGGGCAAAATAATTATAAAATAAACTAAATTAAGAGTAAAAACTTGAGTCCTCACACATAATATTTCAAATACAAATGGAATCTACACTTAAACAAAAGCTGGATAGTCTAGCGCCTCCAATTCTTTACTTCTGTGACGACCCCACCTCCCCCTAGGGCGTACCCTAGGGTTTAGCGAGCCGCCTGCCCAACTCTCGCCAGGACTCACTCAAGTTTAACTCAAGAAAATAACTTACAGCCATAGAAAGGAAATAAAACAACAAATTTCAAGCTTAACATATACGTTGATACTTAAATCCAGCTCCAAGGCTTATACACGCCCAAATATGTCAAAGTGTTTACAATCCAGGTACAATCAACCCTAGTCGAGCACTAGCGCGAGTACAATCGCAAAAAAAATCCAAAAACTAGACTACGCTAGCCTGTACCAGTCTCACGCCCTCACTCGTACTCCCTGTAAGGAAAACAAAAACTAATAGAGTGAGCTAAAACTCAGTAAGATTCCAAAACATCATGCAGACCCAAATAGCAAGTTAACCATGATTTAAATTCATAAGTATCAAAATAGCGAGCATATGAAATCCAGAAAATGAGCCAAGTAATGGATATTCAACATATCAAGTGAAAGGATATAGCTGCTATTTTAAAATAGCTCCACTATAGCTTGATCAAGCATTAGTTGACTCTCCGTCAGCTTTCAAGTAAAGTAACCAATCCAGTAGTGCCCCGCTTTACACCAGTCCGTCCACCATTCAACCCCCTTACCGGGCCCGAACACCACGAGAAACACGCGTGGTAATACTCGAATATACCGATTAGTCGAGGAGGTATCATTCCACTCGACAAAACAAGAGACCCACGGTTCGTTATCTAATCAACCAGGCCCTTTGTCGACTCGACTCAATTAACTAGCCTCAGGGTTTCTGGAATTCCAGAGTGCTCATGCACAAACAAGTATATCAAATCATGTGCGCTCAAGGCACAGCAACAAGTCATGTTTAGGACAAGTGCGATAAAGTACACCCTTATCCGTTCAAACAAGTCAAATATTGTCGAAACACATTGGTAAAACATGTAAACGCAAGTATCAAGTACAAACATGCATTTGGAAGCACTCACCAATGGTCTAGTGCTTTGCAAGGTTATGCCCAGGTGCAACTCCTTGGATGGAGTCCAAATCCGCGATAAAAATATTTATGCAAGAATTTAAAATCAACTAGGGTTTGAAACACAGGAGTTTCGCTTCAAGAAAATCAAGTACATGAAACTTGTTTAAGTAGTATTCAAATTTCTTATCAAACTCTAGAAAATTCATACTCGCTCGTTTAGTTTTGATCAAGAAGTGATTTAGACTTTGGAAGTTGCACTTGGTATCAAGGACTGAAAAATTGTATTTTGAAAGGGTCGCGACTTTCACTTTTCAAGGGTACGAGTTCCGGCAAAAATTCAGCTTATATACCTTGACTAAAGGAAAACTAGACTACCATAGACGATCCAAGTCCAATTCGACCTCAAATCTCCGCTCAAGTCGCGAGTACATAAGCCTAACCCTCGAGTGAAAATTTGGGCGGCATGCCCTTTGTATTTAGCTATTTTCCAGCCATTTATGGCTCCATTTCTTTCCTCAACTCAGCCCAAATTCAACACATAAGCAAGCTCAACAAAATAGCTATTCAACTAGGCTCAATATTATTCAAATACAAGTCTAGCAATGCAACCATCAAAATCAAAGCTGGAAACTAGTTTTAAGGACGAATGGCTAAGTAGCAAGTTTGTCATCTTTCGGCGTTTTGGTCACAAGTGAAGCTACGCTTATCGGATTGGGGCAAATTTTATGGCATTTCGAAACTAAGATAGAGACCTACATTTCCTATGAAGATATTGAGACCCATTTCTTGCATTTTCAAGGTCAAAATTTGAAATCTCAGAGAAAACAGAAAGCTGTCAGTTAACAGGGCATTTGGGCATTCAGGGGTATTTTTAGTCATTTTACAAGCTACAGTGCTCCGATTGAGCGGAAATTTTGTAGGTAGATAGTTAACTAAATTCCTTAGAACTTTGATGGTTTCAATCAAACCACTCTCTTACAAATGAAAAACAAACCACTCTCTTCCAAAAATTTCACCACACAAAGCTTTCCAAACACCAAAAGACAAGTTTAATCTGATTGGTTTGGTTGATTTCGCTCAAACAAGCTTGATTCAAGGGTTGAGGTTGCAAGCTTTCTTCCCTCTTTTTCTTCCTCTCACTCTCGGCCAACAAGAAGCAAATGGAGAAGAAATGAAGCCAAGGGAAAGATAAGAAGAAAGGAAATTGGTTTAGTCAAAGATGGTTAAATCTCAAAAACATTTTCTTTTTCCCTCTTTATTTTGGTTAAGATTTTCGGCCACCCTCAAGGATATTTTAGGGCTGATATTTCTGAAATAAAGGCAAGGAGATTAAGGTAACAAAGTAGTGTTCAAGTGGTGCACTCAATCGGTAGCAAACGGTACGCGTCGGTTCGAGCCGTTTTCCTTAACTCGCACGTACTAGGGTTTTCACTTATGATTTATTAACTTATTATTAGTACTTCTAATCACACACTTTCTCTTATCTAAAACTCACTCTTAACTAGCAAATTTAGTACACACACCTCATCAATTAATCACACTACCAAAATACGAAAAACCCTATTTTACCCTAACTATAAAACTAAGGTAAAACTCTTAATTCTATAATTTATCACAACTATTGAGGGAGTAAATGAGTAGTAAAGATATTATAAAGTAATTTATTCAAAATAAAAGGGAATTTTAAGAAAATATGAGGGATTTTGCAAGTTCTCACACTCTCTCCCCCTTAAAAGAATTTCGACCTCGAAATTCATACCTTTAGTCGTAAACAGCTCAGGATATTTCTCTTGCATGCCTATCTCTAGCTCCCAAGTTGCTTCCTCCACCTCATGGTGTTTCCATAGAATCTTAACTAGTGGAATTTGTTTATTTCTCAAGTCCTTCACCTTCCGATCTAATACTCGAATGGGTCGTTCTTCGTAGGTTAAAGTATGACGCCCCCACTTCTCCCTAAGGCGAACCAAAGGGTATCCGCGGGACGCTTGCCTAACTCTCGCCAGGACTCATGACAATTCGATTCACGCTTACTGGTACATAACGATTAATACAAGCCAAATAAGGAAAAGTCACTTCTATAATCAAATATCCAAGTCTTACATTAGGTTCCCAAAAAGGTACATAAATTCCCAAAAATATACAATAACCAGTCAGTCCCATCGAAAACCCTATTACAAAAGTACATCAAAAGGTTTCCTTCGAGTTCCACCTCAGATCCATTCATGTTAAGGAAAACAAATCTACGGGCTGAGCAATTGCTCGTGAGGCCAAGAAACACACATACAAGCACATTGTCCAAGTAACAATACCATTTAACGAATATAACTATAATATGCAAGAAAATAACCATTTGAGCAAGAATATGTAAACAGAAACAATTCAAGGATATAGGAGCTCTCAGGAGCTATTTTCCACTTGCGCAATCCAGAACCTCCGTGAATTGACACTCCGTCAATCGGGTAGGTTTAGTCCGTAGAACTTCACTTATCATGTCCCCGATCACCGTTACATACCCCTGTACCGGGCCCGCCTGTCGTTTGTTTTGGGCGATACTGCTTCGAGTATGCCAAGCAAGACCTCTCACTAGGTCAAGCTTATGTTTTCTCATGGTTCACCAAGGTTCCCGACCAAGCCCATGCCGGCTCGAGTCCAAGGTTAGCCAGTGAGAGTTGGGCGTCCCCATGTTCACTTAGGTGTCGAGGAGATTCACTCCAGCGACGTATGCAGCCATAGCATAACATTTAATGCATTCAATCATTCAATTTCATTCAAACATTCATTTCATTCATTCAATCATTTAATATAATTTATTCCATTTATTTCAAATGAGAACGAGTGCGATAAAGTACACACTCGACTCCATTTTCAAAATCTCCAATCATTTATAACAATTGAGCATATATCAATAACTCATACACTTGACATTCACCAAATAACAACGAGAGTAAGTAGTGCGATTCAAGCACTTAGGCGTCCAATGTGAGGTCCTCTCGAAGGTCCTCTTGAATGCCTGAGCAAACAATGGCATCTATTATACACTATCATTCATAATCCCCAATTATCAAGAAAGATTGCACACTTGTACAATCTAAAGAAATCTTACAAAATGAGCCTTAACTTGCTCAAATTCAAGGTTCAAAGGTGGTATTTAAACACACAAGGAAAAACTAATTTCCTTCGTGAAAACAAGTCCAAAATGGTCAAGTAGTATCGAAGGATAGGGAAGAGTCTCAAAAACTCAATTCCCGTCAAGTTTGAAAATTTTCAGATTTGAGGTGCACTTTTGGAAAAATCATAACTCACTCTCCGTAGGTCCAAAATTGGAAACATTGATACCGTTGGAAACTTCTTCTAAAGTACTAAAAGTTCCTCGAAGACACTTTTCCATGATTCCCATTGGAAGATATTCAAAATTCGCTCAAAGTTGCTGTTTTAGACTTACCAAGACAGTTTCGGGTTGGTTTTTGCCCAACTTTGGAAATTCAGTAACATTCACAGAATTCAAACTGACCTCTGAAATTTGGAAATCAATTAGAGTTGCAAACAAAGTTTAAAACAAAACAAACGGAACAAGAATCCGAGTTTTGAGCGCCAACATATGGCAGCTCAAAGTTGGCACAAAAATGAAGTTCACTGGGCAAAATTCCAGATTTGAAGCTTGAACTTTGGGACTCTAGTTGGGCATCGAAACGGACTCATAATGGCACCAAATTTAGCAGTATTATCCTACCATATAAGGGATATTCGTCTGTCAAATTTCATATAAAAATTCATTCGGGAAGTGAGTTAACAAAGTCACTAAAGTTCAAAGAATTTCTAAGGCAAATCTGCCTTGCACTTTTGTTTCCCTCTTCTCAAACATTTGGCCAATGGAATTTTCTCAAACATAGTTCATTTATGAATACAATGTCTAAGAAACCTCCAAATTACATTTGGTAGGTGATTAACACCAAGAATTTCAAAATAACAAGTCCTAATCAAGATTAGCCATTGATCAGTCCAAAATTAGGGTTTTCTCACACTAAGACAGTTTTGAAATTCGGCCATAACTCACTCAATTCAACTTGGAATTGAACGTGGTTGGTGGAGTTAAAATACATTCATAAGGCTACAATTTCACAGAAGGAAGCGTTTTAAAATTCTGTCCACAACTAGCTCATATTCGAGCTTCAAGTTGCAGTTCATAACAGGGCTCCTAGTTCATCCGAAAAACAGGGCAGTCATTTTTAAACGATTGGTATGGTTCATTCAGGTGGAATCAGAAAATTCATTTTATACCATTGGAAACCTGGAAGTGTCTAGTTTCCAATGCTGCAAACGGCACTCAATTTCGACGTCGGAGCAAAGAGTTATGGTCAAAAACAAATCACTGCCAGAGCATTACGGGACAGAGTTTCCAGTTTTGATACAATTTCGAAATCTCCACTTTTACCCAACCCAATCAAGTAATTTTTTGAGGAAACTTTCTACACAACCCATACAACATATTTACATCAAAATCAAGTCAATTGGACCACAAAATTTACACTAGAAAGGCTCGGCAATCACAAGGGCAGAACTGTCCCTTTTCTCATTTCACTCCCTTTGAACTTTCTTCCACAATACAACTTATATTCCACAATACAACTTATATTCACTAGATTAAGCACTAAATCAACACAATTAACACCCAATGTCATCAAATCAGCTCATCAAGTTCATTGTGGGATTTCATAGAGCCCACTCACAAGATTTCCAACAATATAGAGCTACCCACATGCATCTACAACCGTATAAGTGCAATCTAACATATATAAACGAAGATTCAAGTGGTTGATCGTTGGTTACCTCTTTGGATGAATAAAACAGAAATTTTGGCCCTTTGAACTCCAAGAAAACCGTGAGAATGAAGCCCTCTTCTAGCTTAAGTGAATCTCCAAGTTATTTGCAAGGTGGGGTGAAAGTTTGAGATGATTTGGTGAAGAAATGGTGCAAGAAATTGAAGAGCTTTTGATCCTTCTTGCTCCTAGTGTTGCACGGCTGCTTTGAGGAGAAAAAGAAAGAGAGTTTTGCTGATAATGAAGCTTCTTGAGGAAGCTTAAAAATGTGTGGCCAAAAGTGCTTCAAAAGTCAACCCTTCACTAGTGCGCGTACGCGCGCGTTTCGTGCTCATTTCCTCTCGAGTTTATTTCACTTGTGCATTATACCTCTAAAGCACTTACTTTAATACTAATATTATTCACTCTTAATAGTCTATCAATAATTTCTAGAATCCTCCAATTAGTCGCGCGCGCGTAAACGCGAACTTCCAACTTGTGGACAATAAAGCGACATTTTTAAGAAATTCTTATAACGATAGTATAACTAATCATTACTTGAGTAATTAGACATAAAATACCTATTCTAAGACTAATGTATAAGTCTTCAATTTCCAAGCTCATTGTACCCTCAAATCGACTATTGTCTCCAAACGCGAATTCACTATTCTCGCTAAACGAACTTCCCAAAATTTAATTTTTGTAACAAGTTATTTTAAAAATACATGTAAGCCATAGTTTCATGTAGTTGGGTCTAAAAAGGTTGGAATAAAATATTCAGAGCAAACGGCCAATTAAATATTTAAATAAACCAGTAATAGGAGTTTAAAATAAGTAAATTTGCGGGTCCTCACATGAGTCTAATATTACTTTCTCAAATCTCCAATAAATTTGCCTCAGCGCGTCTTTCGGAAAACTATCGACGCGCGAGCAGTATACACTTAATTAGAACTCATTCACCTTTAATTCCTCAATTAACTTTTCTTAATCTACTATTGATCATTCTTAATTTCCCCAAGATAATTACACTCTCGAATAGAATATCACCTCGAAACACATGTACTCATTATTTCTCACTTAAACGAACCTCCGAAAATTAAATTTACTAACGGGACGTTTTAAAAAACGTAAGGAAGACATTGTTCCATATGAATGGATTTAAAGTGGTTGAAATAAATTATTTGGAGAAAGCAGGTGAATAAATATTTAAATAAATCAATAATATTTGATAAAAATAAGAAATTTTTCGAGTCCTCACATAAAGACTCGTCCAGTTCAATATCTTCTGGTGGCAAAACATGAGTCGGATCCGGATGATATTTCTTAAACAAAGAAACATGAAAAATATCATGGATCCGGGATAGACTGACGGGTAACTCCAGTCGATAAGCCACTTTTCCTACCCGCTGAAGTATGCTGAAAGGTCCTATGTATCTTGGTTATAACTTTTTCCCTTTTCCTGCTTTAATCTTTCTCTTTAATGGAGTAACCCTAAGAAACACCTTATCCCCTACCTCAAACTCCAAATCCTTTCTCCGATAATCGGCATAGCTCTTTTGTCGACTTTGGGCCGTTTGAAACCTCTGACGTATCACTTTTACCCTTTCGTAGGCTTCCTCAACCTATGGTATTGTTGCCGGATCTGTAATTTTTCTCTCTCCTACTTCATCCCAATGAATTGGTGATCGACATCTTCGTCCATAAAGTGTTTCATATGGGGCCATTTGAATAGAGGAGTGATAACTATTGTTATACGCGAACTCAACCAGGGTTAGATATTGGCTCCAACTCCCTCCAAAATCTACAATGCAGGCTCTCAGCATATCCTCAAGAGTTTGAATGGTTTTTTCAGACTGTCCATCGGTTTGAGGATGATAGGCCGTACTATAGCTCAACTTAGTTCCTAGAGCCTCTTGCAGCTTCTGCCAGAATCGGGATACAAACCTAGGGTCTTTGTCTGATACTATACTTACTGGTACCTCGTGTAATCTCACAACTTCGTCCATATAGAGTTTGGCAAATTTCTCCAAAGAGTATTTCTGATACAAACCAAGACATGCCATTGGACAAGGTTCGAGTCCTTTTAGGACCCGTGATGCGAGCTCGAGCCAAAAAGATGCGAGAGGAACTCCAAGGGCTTGTCCAAGAGGTGCAAAGCCAAGAAATTGTCTCCAAAGTCATTGAGGGACTTGAACATGAAGGGTTAAAGGTCGTCCATGTTATTCAAGCAAAGGAGGATCATGACTGACCTAAACTGTGAGGACTCGCAAATTTACTTGTTTTAAATTCCTATTACTAGCTTATTTAAATATTTAATTGCCCGTTTGCTCCGAATATTTTATTTCAACCTTTTTAGACCCAATTACATGGAACTATGACTTACTTATATTTTTAAAATGACTCGTTTCAAAATTTAATTTTTTGAAACCTCGTTAAGTGAGAATAGTGAATTCACATTTGGAGACAATAATCGATTTGAGAGTACAGTGAGCCTGGAGAGTGAGGACTCATACATTAGCCCTAAGATAGTCATTTTTATGTTTAAATGCTTAAGTAATAGTTAGTTATACTATCGTTATAAGAATTTTTTAGAAATTTCGCTTTATCGCGCACAAGTCGGAAGTACGCGTTTTCGCGCGCGCGATTAATTGAGGGACTTTAGACCCTTATTTTTAGACTATTAAGAATGAATAATAGTAGTATGAATGGAAGTGCATTGGAGGTTTAATGCACAAGTGAAACAAACTCGAGAGCAATCGAGCACGAAACGCGCGTGCGCGCGCGAGGGGAGAGTTGACTTTTGGAGCACCTTTTGGCCACACACTTAAGCTTCTCAAGGAAGCTTCATTTTCAGCAAACACTCTCTCTCTCTTAGCTCTTGCTGGCCGGCCACCCATAGGAGGAAGAAGACAACCTAAAGCTTCATTTTCTTGCTTCATTTCTTCATCAAATCACCTCAAACTTTTACTACAACTTGCAAACCACTTGGAGATCAACCTAAGCTAGGAAAGGAGCTTGTTTCTCACGGTTTTCTTGAGCTTCAAAGGGCCGAAAATTTCTGCTTTAGTCATCTAAGGAGGTAACAAACGATCAACCTCTTGAATCTTGGTTTATATAAGTTGTATTTGCACTTGTAAGCTTATAGATGCATGTGGGTAGCTCTATATTGTTGGAAATCTTGTGAGTGGGCTCTATGAAATCCCACAATGGACTTGATGAGCTGATTTGATGATATTGGGTGTTATTTGTGTTGGATTAGGGCTTAATCTAGTGAATATTAAGTTGTATTGTGGAAGAAAACTCAAAGGAAGTGAAATGAGAAAAAGGGACGGTTCTGCCCCTGTTTTGCCGTGCTCCTTTTGTGCAATTTTTGTGATCCAATTAACTTGATTTTGATGTAAATGTGTAATATGGGTTGTGTAGAAAGTTTCCTTAAAAACAATTGCTTGATTTGGTTGGCCAAATGTTGAGATTTCGAAATTTTATCAAAACTGGAAATTTTGTCCCGTATGGCTCTGGCAAGTAAATTTCAAATGACCATAACTCTTTGCCTCGATGTCGTAATCGAGTGCCGTTTGAGGCATTAGAAACTAGACACTTCTAGTTTTCCAACGGTGTAAAAGGTAACCTCTGATTCCACCTGAGTGAACTGTACCAATCGTTTGAAGATGCCTGTCCTGTTTCACTGACTTACTGGAGTGCATGTTATGAGCTGCAACTTGATGCTCGAATATGTGCTAGTTGTGGACAGAATTTTACAATGATTCCTTCTGTGAAATTGTAACCTTATGAATGTAGTTTTGAACTCCACCAACCACGCTCAATTC
Organism: Coffea humblotiana; assembly: GCA_023065735.1. Classification (NCBI taxonomy): domain Eukaryota; kingdom Viridiplantae; phylum Streptophyta; class Magnoliopsida; order Gentianales; family Rubiaceae; genus Coffea; species Coffea humblotiana. Next base: position 73,542 of record JACYVW010000174.1, read on the forward strand.
CAAGTTGAATTGAGTGGAATTATGGTCAAATTTCAGACCTGCCTCATTTGCTTGAAAACCCTCGTTTTTGGACTGATTAATGGCTAATCTTGATTGGGACTTGTTATTTTGAAATTCTTGGTGTTAATCACCTACCAAATGTATTTTGGATGTTTCTTAGACATTGTCATCATAAATGAACCATGTTTGAGAAGATTCATTGGCCAAATGTTTGAGAAAAGGAAAACAAAAGTGCAAGGCAGATTTGCCTTAGAAATTCTTTGAACTTTAGTGACTTTGTTAACCGATTTCCCGTATGAAATTTTTTGTGAAATATGACAGAGGAATAGCCCTTATATGGTAGGATGATACTACCAAATTTGGTGGCCATTCCAAGTTCATTTCGAAGCTCAACCAAAGTCTCAAAGTTCACATTTTAAACCTGGAAAACTCTTGTTTAGTGAGGAAATTTCAGTAACTTTGAAGCTACTATATCTTGGTGTTCAAAACTCCGATTCTTGTTCCACTCATTGTGTTGTAAACTTTGTTTGTAACTCTAATTGAGTTTTAAAATTTGAGAGGCTAGTTCAAATTCTGTGAATTTTTCCGAATTTTCAAAATTGGCCAAAAACCAACCTCGAAACTGTCTTGATAGCCTAATTCAGCGACTTCCCGCCAAAATTTGAATACCTTCCATTTGGAATCATAAAAAAGTGTCTTCTAGGAACTTTTAGTACTTTGGAATAAGTTTCTAACGGTACCAATTTTTCCAATTTTGAACTTGTAGAGAGTGAGATACGATTTTTCCAAGATTGCTTGAACAAATCGGAAATTTCCAAACTTAAAGGAAATTGAGTTTTTAGAACTCATTATTTTCCTTCGATACCACTTGACCTTTTTACACTTGATTTCAAAGATGAAAATCAAATTCTCTTGTGTTTTAAAACCCCATCTTTGAGTCTCGATTTGCGAGTAATTAAGGCTCATTTCATGAGATTTTCTTAGATTGTACTCTAGTACAATCTTCTTTTGATAATTGGGGATTTCTGAGTGATAGTTCATTATTAATTGCTCAAGCACTCAGGAGGACCTTCAAGAGAATCCCACGGTGGACGCCTGAACCCTCAAGTGGGCATTACTTCTTTTGTTTATTTGGTGAGTGTCAAGTGTATGAGTACTTGATACATGCTCAACTGTTATAAATGATTGGAGATTTTGAAAATGGAGTCGAGTATGTACTTTATCGTACTCGTTCTCATTTGAAATGAATGGAATGAAATGTATTAAATGATTGAATGAATGAAATGAATGATTGAATGATATTGAATGATTGAATGAATTAAATGGTATGCTATGGCTGCATACGTCGCTGGAGTGAATCTCCTCGACTCACAAATGTACATGAGGGACGCCCAACTCTCACTGGCCAACCTTGGACTCGAGCCGGCATGGGCTTGGTCGGGCTCCTTGGTGAACCATGAGAAAACGCAAGCTTGACCTAGTGAGAGGTCTTGCTTGGCATACTCGAGCAGTATTGCCTCAAATGAATGACAGGCGGGCCCGGTGCAGGGGTATGTAATGGTGAACGGGGACATGATAAGTGTGGTTCTACAGACTATAACCTACCCGATTGACGGAGTGTCAACTCGTAGAGGTTCATGATCGTGAAAGTGGAAAATAGCTCCTGAGAGCTCCTATATCCTTGAATTGTTTCTGTTTACTTTTCTTGCTCGAATTGTCACTTAGTTGAATATTATTGTTTTACTCATTAATTGGGATTGTTACTTGGTCAATGTGCTTGCATGTGTGTTCTTGGCCTCACGAGCGATTGCTCACCCCGTAAATTTGTTTTCCTTAACAGGAATGGTTTTGGAGTGAGACTCGGAGGAACCCTTTTGATGTACTTTTGTAATAGGGTTTCCAATGGAACTGACTAGTTACTGTAGCTGTTGTATATTTTTGGAATTGATGTATCTTTTGGGAACCAATGTATGAATTGGAAGATTGATATATTTTGGAACTCGTTGTGTAAGTTTTAATGTTATTATGGAAGCGACTTATCTTTCTTACTTTGTCTTGTCGTGATAGCTAGTATTGCATTAAGTTTGAATGAGATTTGTACCGAGTCCTGGCGAGAGTTGGGCAGGCGTCCCGCGGATACCCTTTGGTTCGTTTTAGGGAGAAGTGGGGGCGTCACATAAACCAAGCGCGAGTATGCGCCCTCGGATCCATAATGGGGCTTAGTTGCTTAGTTAGTCATTTTGGAGTCATGTTTAGTCATTTCAATTCAAGAAATAATTGGCCAGCTTGCAAGTTTTGGGAGCCGATTCTAGGTTTTCTAAAATGTTGGAACCTTTGTCATGTTTAGCCTTTTCCGTTTCACTTTAGGTTTTCTACTTGTATGGCTATAAATAGCCTACCTAGGGTCATGTTTTATGGATTCAATAATACAATCAGATTTGAGAGTTTTCTTGGTTTCCTCCAAGGCTTCTTGAACAACTTAGAGTTTTCATTAAGTGTTTGTGACTTATCAATCTAGAATCGCACTAGGTTGTGGCGTCTACTACCTTTATACCAAAGTTTGTTAACGCGTGATTAACGGTTTGAGATCTTCTGCTCCAACCTTGGTACCTTTTTTGTCGATCCTGAGTCTAATCTCTTACGGGTTTCGTCACAAGATTGGCGACGTTCGTATCAGTTGGTAATCAGAGCTAGTTAAGAGGTATCACATTATATCCCTTGTATTATATTATTATTATTTTCAAGTCTATCGTTAGGGTTACCATAGCAAGTCCGAAATTCTATTTGTGTTTTGTTGTCCCGAAATTCTGTTTTGTGTTCTTATGTTATTTTCCAGATTTGTGTCATCGTGTTTCGTGCCTAGTTGTTGTTAATTTCTGTGGTTATTCGTGTCTTGTCCAAAAAACCAAAAAAAAAGGAAAAAAAAAATTGCAGCCGCTAGGGTTTTCTTTATTTCTTCTTGTCGTGTTTCAAGTTAGAGCTCGTTTGTGTGTTACAATCTGACCAGAAATTGCCGCTTACTGATTTCGTCCAGATTGTAGTCTATTCCTTGTGATTATTGTGTTGTTTGGGTCATGAAAACAGCCCAGCAAAAGTCACAAAAAAAAGTGTCACGTACCATTCTTCTCGAGTCTAATTGCTGGAAAATTTCCTTGAGGGCTGACCGAGCTTGTGTGATATTTGAACCTTGGATTTCGTGTGTTGTTTCTTGCAAATTTGGGAACCAAAAACATATTTTGGGAAAGTTCTTGAGCTTCTTGAATGAAATTCTTGAAGTTCTTGAATCACCAAACAGATTTGGGGAATTCTTGAATATCTTGTTCCAACGCTAGGGTATCTTCCACAACTTTTGTGTTAGTTTTGACTTGTGTGGCTGAACATACCTTGTTCTTGAGTTCTTGGGTCAAATTCAGGTTTTTCTTCAAATTCCAGATTGTATGAACAATAATCTTGAAGTTCTTGAAGACCAAAACTTGATTTCTTGAAACCACTCAAAACCGTCGCTGGAAAATTTGGAAACTTTGAACTTGTTCTTGGGAAAACCTTGGGCTGTTGAGGGAAGGATCTTGGAAAACTTTGTTTGATCTTGAATCCGTGGGTTTATAGCTAGTAACTCTTGAATTTTTTGCTGCCAAAATTCGGATCTTCTTGGAGTTCTTGAGTTATATCTTCATTGGGTCAGCAAAGAAAAAGTGCAACCCTAGTTTCCTTTGAACCCTAGTTCTTGGGCTGTTGTGTTAAAAAAAAACAGAAACAAAAGAAAAAAAATCAAGTATTCAGCCACGAATTTGGGTCTGGAATAACCTGAAAGGGGCACCAAGTGTTTAGATGAAGATTCCAAAATCGGTTGGGAAAAGACATCAAAGACAGCCGCACCTTTGTTTCCAAATTCTGTTCGGTTTCCCAACTTCAGCTTACCAAATCTCGTTTGGCTGCTCTAAATCAGTTTCGAAACTGCTATTTGGGGAGTTAAACATTGTTCATTGGGTAGAGAGGGTAAGTTTCCAAATCCAGAAATTATTCCAGCTTGTTTCCTAATTCTAAAGCCACAAGACAAAGCGGTGTCGGGTAGAGTTGTTCTTGTTCTTTCTTGAGTCGTTCACTGTTAGTTCCTTTAGTTGTTATTTTATTCCAATTCCAGATTATTTCCAATATATCTTCGAGTCTTAGAGGTCAGTTTTGAGTCAAATTAAGTCCAGGTCAGTTGTGCTAAATTTGCTACAATCTTACTCGATTCAAAGTTGCTAAGTTGTCAACACCGAAAAGGAACTCTAATTTATTCAAGGGTGGATCAAGGAAGCCTTGAGAATTGACTTGGTGAGATCATTAGAGAGTTTTAGTGAGTGAAAACACAAGTATGAGTGCATACACGTGAGGGAGTGTGTGAGGTAAAATTATCTCTTTTCACTACTTAAATTCACAGCTATCACTCTACCATGTCTAACGAGGGAGAAGGATGCTCCCAAACTTTCAAATTTAAACTTTTTGCAGATGCAATAAGGGAAGAATTCCAGCAGATTTTGGATGAAGCTTTCAAGCCTCTTCATAGACGCCTTGACCAAATGGTGAATAAGGATGTCAAGAGGAGGGGTTCTACACAATTTCATCCCAACGTCCAATCTACATCTTCAAAGTCAGCATATTCAAGGAGGAGGGAGGAGGTTCATTCGACAACAAAGCATGCAAATACATTATCCATAGATGAAGGAGTTAGTCGAGTGTGGGAGACATATCAACAACTCCTCCAACAAAAACTTGAAAAAGAGCGAGTTGAGTGTGGTGGTGAGTGTGCACTTGAGGTAAAAGTTGAGGAAAGTGTCAAAGAGAGAGAGAATGAACATTTAAAGGAGTTGAGTGTGGAAAACTTCATGCACGATTCTGCCATAGTGGAAATACAAGAGAGAAAGCCGACATATATTGTACAATCTAAGGATGTGAGGAGAATTTCTTATTATACTAACAATCTTAACCTTGCAATGTCCAGTATTTTTTGTTTTTGCAGGTTAAGCAAAGTTGTGACGCCCCCACTTCTCCCAAGGGCGAACCCAAGGGTATCCGCAGAACGCCTGCCCAACTCTCGCCAGGACTCGATACAATTCTAGTTTAAACTTAAAGGGGTAACGACTAATAACGAAAGTCGAAATAAAGACAAGAAGTCATTTCCATACACGAATATTCAATCTTATATCACAAGTATTTAAAATACATCAACTTTCCCAAAATATACAACTTCCAAAAGTTGTCTAATCAATTACATTCAAAACCCCAATCAAAAGTGCATCAAGTCCCAAAATACAACCATTATAAGTCGACTAAACAATTACAACCAAGGTACTAATCAAAAGAGTAATCTAGTCGGTTTTTCTCCAAAAATCTTCCTATTCGGTCCTGTTAAGGAAAACAAATCTAACGGGGTAAGCGGATGCTCGTGAGGCCAAGAAAAAAAAAAAACATGCACATGCGAACACGTAGTTCAAGTTACGAGTAACAATAACATATGTACAAGAATTAAAGCCAGAAAGTTCAAGTAATTCACAATTTATAATATAACACACTTGTTAAGGATACGGGAACTCTCAGGAGCTAATTTTCACTTGCTTCACCAAGCTCGATCTGATACCCCCTCGTGATGACACTCCGTCATCCGGGTAGGTATTAAGTCCATAGAAACTTCACTTACTACTTCCTTCATCCACCATTCCACCCTCTCGGATCCGTAACCAAACACGCACGAAAAGGGCGATACTACACGAGTATGCCGAACAAGATCTCAAAAGATCAAGTTTTTAAGAACACGCACGAAAAGGGCGATACTCCACGAGTATGCCGAACAAGATCTCAAAAGATCAAGTTTTGCTTTGTAATATTCTCATGGTTCATCAAGCTTCTCGACCAAACCTATGCCGGCTCGACTCACAGATTGGCCAATGAGATTTGGGCGTCCCCCATGATACACGTATAATAGTCGACGAGATTCACTCCGATCGACATACAAGTCATGTTCACGTATAATACACGTATAATCAAATAAAGGAGAACGAGTGCGATAAAGTACACACTCGTCTCGACAAATTTACGTATCATGTATAACACTTGTACAATTCACATTTCAATCACGTAAGCATTTAACATGCACTTGACACTCACCGATTCAAAATAAGTGAGCAAACAAGCTTTAAGTGTCCGCACCGAGATTCCCTTCGAAATCTCCTTGAGCGCCTGAACAATTAACAAGTATTTCTCACTCACAATCACGTATTAATCAAGAAAGAAGGTACACTCATTTAGACTAGTCAATACCTCAAACAAAGAACCTTAGCCACTCAAAATAAAGGTTCAAAAGTGAGGATTTATTAACACAAGAAAAACTGATTTCCTCCATGAAATCGAGTTTAAAATGATCAATCATTATCAAAAGGTAGGGAAGAGTTTCCAAAAATTCATTTCCCATCGGTCGGAAAATTTCAGTTTTGCACGTCAAACTAAGAAAAATCAGAACTTGTACTCAGTAGGTCCAAAATTGGAAAATTTATACCGTTGGAATCTTGGTTCAAAGTGCTAAAAGTTCCCAGAAGACACCTTTCCAAGATTCTAAACGGAAGAAATTCAAATTTCAGCCCAAAGTGGCTGATATAAGCATACAAGACAGTTTCGATCATGTTTTTCGGCAAATTTTGGAAATTCGGCAAATTCACAGAAAGTGAACTAGCCTCTGAAATTCGCAACACTATTAGAGTTCCAATCAAGGTTTTAAACACCATAAATGGAACTAGATTTGGAGTTTTGAGCATTGAGAGATAGCAGCTCAAAGTCGGCTGAAAATTATCACTGATCAAGAATTTCCAGATTTGAAAGGCAAACTTTGGTACTTCAGTTGGGTGTCGAAATGGTCTTAGAATAAACCAAATTTGGTATACACAATCTTACATATGAGGAATACTCCTCTATCAAATTTCACGTAAAAATTCATACGGGAAGGTAGTTAACAAAACTACCAAAGTTCAAGAAATTTCCAAGACAAATCTGTCTTCTTGCTTTCTTTTCCTTTTCAAACATTTTGTACCACGAAATCAGTCCCATTTTGGTTCATTTGTGAAACCAAGGTCCAAGAAACATTTCATAACAGTTCATAGTTGGTTGACATCAAAATTTTCAAAGCAAAGCATCTCACAAACAACCAAATCAGTTGGCCAGCAAAAAGTAGGGTTTTCCAGATCTGCTGCAGTTTACAAATTGCACCATATCTCACTCAATACAACTTGAATTGTGAATGGTTAGTGGCGTTGAAAACTAGATTCAAAAGGCTAATTTCATCAGAAGAAGTTGTTCTGAAAATCAGTTCATAGGTAGTTCGAATTCAGGTGACAAGTTGAAGCTTCCCACTACTATTCGAACAGAACAGCAGAACAGAACAGACAACTTTGGTGAACCGCTACGGATCACTCAGTTGAAATAGATGGTGAATTTTATACCGTTGGAAAGATACAAATGTCTAGTTTCAAATGCCAAACATCACTGATTTTGACTTTTGTACATAGAGATATGTTCAATTAAAGAGACACTGTTCATCAGCCCAGAACACGTTTTCCAGGTTTCTATAAATTTCGAAAATTCAACTTTTACTCAACCAATTCAAATGATTTTTGTAGAAACTTTCTACACATAATATATAACATATATCTATCAGTTTCACAATCATTTGAGCCCCCAAAATTCGAAATACAGGTACGGCAAAAACAGGACAGATTTGTCTAGCATTCCTGCGAAATTTTTCCTTCGATTCTCTCTTCCTTTTCAAATCTTAACACTCATCTACACACTAACACACATATTATCATCATATCAGCCCATACAACCAAGGTGGGAATTCATAGAGCCCACTTCAACCAATCCAATCCAAGTAACAACAACAATAATGAAGCTACAAGCTTCAAAACCAAGAAAAACCCACTAAAGCCAAGAATAAAAGATTGGATGGTGTTGGATGATTACCTCCTAACCTTGAGAGAAATCAGAAATTTTTGCACCACTAAAGCTCCAAGAAACCACAAGGATGATGCCTTTCTTCTAGCTTAAGTGAATCTCCAAGTAATTTACGAGTTGGATGCAAAGTTTGAAATGAAATGGAGGAAGATTTGAAGTAAAAATGGAAATTCGAACAAAGTCAACTCGTAATAGTGCTCGCACGCGCGCGTTTCGTATCCAATTTCTCTCGGGTTTGTTTCAATTGTGCACTAAACCTCTATTGTAATTCCTTTAATACTATAATTATTCACTCTTAGTAGTCTAGTATTAGTTTCTTAAATCTCCACTTAGCCGTTCCGGCTCGATTTACGCGAACTTCCAATTCGCTCACGTTAAAGCGAAATTGAAAAGAAATTCTTATAACGATAATATAATTAACTAATACTAGGGTAAATAATTAAAAATAACTATTTTTAAAAATAAAACATGAGTTCTCAAATCTCCAAGATCTTTGCACTCTCAGATCGAATATTGCCTTGAAAACGTGTATTCGCTATTCCTTACTAAACGAGCCTCCGAAAAATAAATTTTGCTAACGAAAACGTTTTAAAAACATAAGGGAGACATTGTTCCATACATATGCATTTAAAATGGTTGAAATAAATTATTCGAACAAAACGGGTGTGTAAATAAATTAAATAAGCCAGTAAAATAAGATAAAATAAGAAAATTTTCGCGCCCTCACATCCTTCCCTCCTTAAAAGGAATTTCGTCCTCGAAATTCACACTTAGGACAATATCATTCCTTTAATAGTCATGCTTGTCAGATCAATAAATAACTTACACTCTCTAACCCATATCTCACAATTTCTATTCACCCAATTAGCAGTCAAACTTTGATTCTATCTCATGAATCTAGGGTTTTGCAAAAGAGTGTGTCGTACTAGGGTCACTTAGAATCTTAGATAAACAATGAAAAGCAAGAATTATACCTTCAATGACTTTAGCGGGATCGGAAACCTGTTGATAGCCTAATGTATAAATCCTAGCCGGTGCTTTAGGTCAACTGCCTCCAGCACTAGATTGTTTCGATACCGACTTGTCTGGCCATTGAGCACTACCTCCTTCCTTCGGTATACTCAGACAATTCGCGATCTGATGTTCAGTGCTGCCACAATACAAAAACTTTCTCGATTTCTTCCAGCACTCATTCTCTATATGGTTAGGCTTACGACAATAACCACAAATAACTTGAGGAACTACAGCCTAACCACTTGGAGGTGTCTCCCTCGGTTGACTTCGTCCATTGTGGCCTGTAGACACCAAATTTTTGTCAATTTTTAATATTTTCTTGGATTTTTTCTATTTAATGAGTTATTTATTTTCTTGCATTTTAATGTGTGTTTTTCTCATTTTGCAGGTTTTTTTTAGGAAAACAAAAACAAAAAAAAAGAGAAAGAAAACAAAAACAAAGAAAAAACAAAGAAAAAAAAAGATGAAAAATAGAAGATAAAATCCTCCCCCAATCATTTTCACCACCAAATAAACTTAACCCATTTTACACTCCATGTTCCTATTTACCTTTCTTGTCATTTGGTGAAAAATGATCATTTTGACCAAACACACACACAATCTTCACTTTGGCTCCCATATCCCAAGCCTCTTCGGCTCTCTCTTGTCTCTGAAGTCAGACAAGACAAGAAGAAAAAAAACACTCAACTTTTTTGGCTAAAACATACATCTCTCGGCCTCTCCCTCTCAAGACACACCAAGACCATCAGACACAAGAAGGGAAGGAAAAAGGGGAACAAAAAAAAAACTAGCAGATTTTCTCCTGATCTCCCTCAATCTCTCTCGGACTTGGGCAGAGGAAAGAAACAGAAAAAAAAATCTCCATCTAGCTCTCAGCCCTCCTCTCTTCAAGAAAAGAAAAAATTTCCAGCACACTACACTACAAAAAGCAAGAACAAAACTCCAACGGGTCACTCTCTCTCGGCCTTTTCTTTCTTTGCACAGACAACACACCCACACACAACTCAAACTCAACAAAACAAGCAACAAAGGAGTGAAGCTTGGAAATTCTTTCAAAATTTGACCGAGAAGCTCTTGGTTGGATTGAGGTATTTTCCATTTTTTTTGTTAACCATGTTAAATCCATATTTTAACGTTTAATTTTCTTGCTTTTGCTGGCTTTTATTGTTGTTATTGTGTTGATCAAAATTTGGGAATTGGCTTGAGCTAGATTAAGGGAAAGGAAATAATTTTTTGTAAATGCATGCCAAATGTTTGAAAAAATGCCTAAATAAAAAATGAATTAAAGGAGTGAACTTGGTGTGTATGTTTTGCTAAAATGTGATGACCATTAGCTAGTATAGGTCCGAAAATGTTTGATTATCCAAAGTTTTTGAAGTTTTTGAGCCTTAAAAGCATTGAAGTTTTTTTTTATTTTTGGACTGTTTTTGCTTTAATTTGGCTACATTGTTGTTGCTTTTCATTGATTTCAGCTCATAGTTGCATTATAAAAGTTGTAAAGAGTGTTATAGTATATAATTTTTATGATTTTTGGTGAAGGATATAGTGTTTTTAAAAAATAAAAACTGGACTGATTTCTTGGCATTTTGGCCACTTTTGGTTCATTTTTCGTAAAAACTAAGCCCAAAAATGGAATCTATGCGAAAAATCGAGTGAAGGGTGTATTTTGGTGAAATTTGGTGACCGGAGAGGTATTTAAATGCCTCTCAAATAATTATAAAAATTAACTAAATAAATATAAGAAAATTTGGATGAACATTTAAATCAAATAAATAAAGCATATAAAAAATATATAAACACATAGGAACACGTAGGAGCACATAAGAGCATGTAATTGACATTGAAATAATAATAATAGGGGTACCTCCCTTTTGAAGTGGTGACTAAATGGAGTCGAATTACCCTATTTATACTCAAAATGAACAAAAGAATCATGGCACCAATTTAATTGAAAAAAAAGCAATAATAATGATAATACT